>CAIGRL010259687.1:0-11947 GCA_903798325.1 Fraxinus xanthoxyloides | reverse complement strand
ATATAAATGTCATTTTGTAATTTATCATAGCTTTTAAGATCTTAACAAGATAAAATTAACAACAGTTGTCCTTAACATTAAAATAATTCAAGTCCTAACATGAAATTAAATAATGTTCTTGGTAATGGTATGGACACAATGACAAAAAGTATGCTCTTACAGACATTGGTGCTACCTTTGCTCATTTTCAATGTATATGTCAATTTCTCCATTTTGCAACGGTGTACTTCTATTTAGTTTATGCATATTTATAAAAATATAAAATCCATATCTAGTATCTAATACCCAACAAACTAATGAATTAGATATAAACCTTACAGTTTCTCTTCCAATGACCTTTCATTCCACAATGATATCAAGGTCATCAGACTTGATAATGTCCTTATTTACTTTGACTGCCTTATCCATCTCAGATCGTAGAACCAAGTCAATACTTAGTTCACAATCCATGATTCAACCTAATTGAGATAACTTCTTAATATAGACAATCATCCTCAGTACATGAGCACCGACAAAAGATCATTATATCATTTTGCATCGGCATAGTTGCTTTGAAGTCTTATATCATTCAACACGTGATTATTCATCATACAACTTTTTGAAATGAAAAAATCATGTGTTAGTATATATACATCAAGTTGTTTTTATAACTTAGGTGACATAGTTGTAAGCATTACACATGTTGCAGCATTATCGTCATCACTGTGTTTATTGTGGCAACCTCTTCCATAGTCAAGTCATCAACAGGTGTTTCTACAAATCAAGAATAGTTGGGTCAATCAAGAAAATTGGGTCTGATTGTTGGCATCCAATATGTCTTTCAAGTTCATAATAGTCAAGTCATCAACAGGTGTTTCTACAAATTAAGAATAGTTGGGTCAATCAAGAAAATTGGGTCTGATTGTTGGCATCCAATGTCTTTCAAGTTCATATGATTAGTCATAATTCATTATATGTAAATTATGAAAAGTAAAATAATAATATATAAAATGCATCAATTAATTTAATAATCTTTTATTAAATTTATGAAATTCATACTTGATTCTTAGTTGGCCGAGATCTCATTTATTATATTAGAGTCTTGAGTGCACTCAACGAACTTTAATAAAATATTTGAGTAGATATTATTATCAATTGTATATCTGTACAACTCCCAGATCATTAAACTGACAACTATTTGTCTTTACATGTCTTATGTGTTATCTTAACATACCACTGGGTTTTATAGCATTAAGTGTACTCAACAATAGAAAAAATTTAGTTAGGTGAAGCCCATCGTTTAGAAATGTCTAATATTTTATAGTGTTAAACATTTTCATAATGGACCAGCCTTTAGTGTGCTCAACAAACTGAGCGATTGAGGACTTTGGTTTTTTACTATAATGATGGAAGACGAATAATAAATTAACTTAATATTTTAGCGAGGAATTTATCATGCAAAGGTCTCATTATTATTATTATTATTATTATTATTATTATTATTATTATTATTATTATTATTATTATTATTATATATCTATATAAACATACATATAATATTGTGACGATTGTAGATTAATTCTATCTAGCTTTCCCAATCCAAAGGAAAGACTAGTTGGTCAGTTCCATGAGGTCATTACATTGACTCATGCGATGCACCATCTCATTGGTCTCTTCCTCTTCTTACTTCTTCAGTTGCAACCTATATCATTTACTAGTTGGATGCAGACCTAAATGAATTGAACACGTAGACACATAATAATAACTTACTAACATGTCCAAAATAGAAAAGAGCTCGCATGCCTATAAAACAAAAAAGAATAAAACCAACCATTCAACACATCCACATGGCTAGAGTCAACTCTAATTCCATAAAAAATTATATGGCGGGACAAATTAATTAAAATCAAATCCTATTTAAATGTCAAATTGGAATCCAGCTCTAATTGCAACTGAATTAACATTTTAATTTAGAATAAAACTCCTAAATAAAACAAAATCAATTTAGGACGAACTTATTTAATTAACATTAATTTTTATTTAAATACAAAATTAGAGTCCAACTCCAATTTCAAGCTATTATTAGGGCGATATAATTTAATTAAAATCAAATTCTAATCACTTGAATTCAACTTGTAAGTAAACAAGATTAAGTTGTTTGTTGTAATCAAAACTTTAAGACTATAATCAACCAGAGGTCAATGATTTCCCCCTTTTTGATTATGATAAATAGGATAATTTGCAAAGTAATATTGAACAGTTGATAAGGAATATAAATATTAAATTTTGCATGTAATCCATATATTTCCTGCGTCTTTTACAAACCAACAGACATTCATTCAAAGCATATGTTTATCAAGAAAAGTATTTTGATCATATCCATCTGTCACACTCTCATCAAGCATATAATCTCATATATTTTCCCCATTTTATCATAAGCAAAAAGATATAGCATTTAAGATCAAAACGCGACCATATGAAACAATAAAAGATTCACCGTTTTTAATGCTTTTCAAATCTATCCGATTCAATTTTCCCTTTTGCATAAGCAAAAATGTAGCACATATGTGAGGGAGAGTATGGTATATATGATCAAAACCTTAAATCAACTACAGAAAATAGTAATGTATTCCTCTCGATCAAGTACAAGATGCCAAATATATGCAAGTTTAAATAAGAGGATAATCATCATATTTATAGTAAAATAACAATCAAAGCATGATTGATGAAATGACAAAAATATAATCATTTGGGTAAAATTTATACAAATTCCAAGCAATTATGCAATCGAATCAATCATACAAGAACATTTCGTGCGAATTCAATTTAGCCACACTTCAAATTCATTGATAATTCCCAAACCTCTTTGAATATATGAAAATCTATCAAATGTTAGAGGTTATCAAGTGTTAGAAGTTTAATGAGAATATCGACTAATTGATTTTCTGTATTTACAAATTCTAATACAATATCCCACTTTTTAGGTGCCTTTAGGAAACGTCTTAGTGTAACTATATATGTAAAAATTCGTTTACGATACTAAGGTGTAATTCTTGAGTATCGGGTTGAAATCTAGCACATAATCATACATTAAACATAATATCGAGTCACTTGCAACTAGGTAAAGGAGAGATCCTATCATACCTTGATATTTTGTTAGGTGTATAAGTAGATTGATCATATTTGTCCTATTTGATTGACAAGCTTATTGGAGTGTTAATTGATTTCAACAATTTCATTTCAAACTTATTGAGCATGTCCATTATGTACTTTGTTTGACTCCATTACTTGGGTAGAGATTGATTACTTATACTTTGAAAGATTCTTCTTCATCTTATTGCACATCTGCTTCTTTCTCATGTTGATCTTCAACGTCTTTAGGTTCTTCTTTGTTTTGATTTTGAATGATCATTTGCTCAAAATGAATCTCCAAACCTATGTCATTAACAATACATTTGTTTTGATTAAGAGGATTAATTTTATCAAATGTTACATACTTGCATTTTTCAATGATTAAATTTCTTTTGTTAAAACAAAAAAGAAAACTCTATAAACTTTGCTAATCAATGAATATTCAAGAAAGATTCCAATATCAAACTTTGGATCAAATTTTCTTTAGTGTTCATGATAAAACATTTACTCCCAAACACTTTAAAGTAATTGATATTGAGAACTCTATTTTTCAAAGTTCATATGAAGTTTTGGTTTTCTTTCAACTAACTTAGACTCTATTCACAATATGGTAGAAGTGTTAATGTTTTCGATCGAAAAGTATTTTGGTAAATTATGTTCATTTAACATAGTCGAGTCATTTCTTATAACTTTTTCTACGACACCATTTCGTTGATGAGTTATTTTCGTAGCCGTTATTTTTGCAAAAATCATTAAATGTAATACTTTTAGATTTTCCACCATGATCACTCCTAATGGTAGTAATACTGTATCCCCTTTTTGAAACTTTTTACAAAAATATTGAAATGCATTCAATACCTCATCTTTTAGGTTAAAAAATGGGATTCAAGTAAATTTAGAAAAGTAATCAATAATGACGAAAGCATAATGTTTGCCACTTAAGCTTATGGTTTTAGATGGTCCAAATTAAAAGATTCATGTCGAGAAGTTGTAAAGGTCTTGTAGATCAAGATTGTTACTTTACTTTGAACGAACTCTTTATTTGTTTTTCATGTATAACAAATTCTCTCAAATTTCAAATTTGACAAGACTTTCACAAAACAATTTTTGAAAAATTTGAAATTAGGTCGATGCTCACATAATCTAATTTTCTATGTCATAACCAAGTATCATATTTTAAATATGATAAACATTTTTCTCCTCACTCAAACTTAACGTTTATGACATAAACATCCTTACTTCCGCCTCCTATAAATATCACATCTTTTGATATAGTATCCTCAATAAAGTACTTGGAAGAATAAAAATTGATATGATAACATTCATCACACATTTGACTAAAACTAAGTAGATTATGTTTAAAGTTATCTACGAAGAGAACATTTTAAATAATTGGAGATAAATGATTATCAATAATTTCAAGGTCATTGATTTTTCGTTTGACATTATCTCCAAAAGTATTATGACTACCATCCTTTATTTTGAAGTTTGACAATAAAGCTTTATCTCCGGTCATGTGCTTTGAGCATCCACAATTCAAGGTCCATTTGCTCCTTATTTTCTTTGGTACTTATAAAAATAATTGGATTTTTGGTCTTTGATACCCATACAATCTTAGGTCATTAGTAGTCAATGTTAGTGGACTTTCGAATCCATTTGTAGTTGTCTTCAAGGAATGACCTCTTTTTCATTGAACAATTAAAAGTTACATGCCCATTCCTTTCTTTCTTTTTTTTCTTTTTTCTTTTTTTTTTGCAAAAACCGCATGTGGCATTTGGAATGGGGAAAGTAAAGGGCTTAACAAAGAAAATTTTAAGAGATGCTTATTTTAAAAATGGTTTGTATCCAATTATTCATTAATTAAAAACACATTTCTGTTCACCAAACATTAAATTAAATTTTTTTTCTTGTCTTCAGAGTAATTTGAGACAAATCTTTTCTTGTAAAGAGGAATTCTTCTTAATTAACGAATCGTAATTGGCTTTTCCTTTTTCAAAATCTTTTTGAATTTTCAAAAGTTTATTTATCTCATTTTCTAATACAGAATTTTTCTTTTTGAGGATTGGACGATCTAAAGCAAATTCTTCAAGAATTTCATCATAAGAGGTAGATAATTCAAACAATTTTCATTTGAATTTACTTTTTTTTCCAATGGCCATGAAACACATTTTGACAATTTCCTCTTAACTTTCATCTTCTTCATGGTCATCATTGTCACTTTCATCCCATGTCGTTTAGAGTGCTTTAATTTTAACAAATCTATTATTTTCTTCTCCCTTTTTTCTTCCTTTTAGAATAGACGATTTTTACGAAAATATTTCTATCTCTTAACAAAACAAAAACTAGATCATCAAATTCTTTATCATTCAAATTTTTGCTTGAAGTGCATTCATCAATTAGGATTTTAAAGCAATTTGGCGTTGATGTCTTTGGTGTTTTCTATCAACATTCTTAACGAGAATCATATCAACAATAGGTTCGTTTTGCTTCATAAAGAAATTTTCAAAATCGTTAACCAAAAGATTTATCTTGATTTCTTTTACTTTACTAGTGCTTAAGTGAATAACTTCTAAGGCATGCCAAATATCAAAAGTGGAATCACATATACTAATACGATTAAACTCATTTCTATCTAAAGCACAATAAAGTAGATTTTTGACTCTAGCAATCAATGATAATTTCCTTTTATCTTCATCATCGTACCGTTCTCTAGGTTTTGGAATGATTTGATCAGGTTTACCAACCACTTTAATAACACTTTAGTTACATAGAGACCAAATTCAATAACTTCCCAAACATTATAATCTGTTGATTGAATATAAATCATTATTCTAACTTTTCAGTAATTATAATGTGTATCATAAAAAAAGGGAAGACGATTTGTAGAATGCCCCTTAAGATTTTGAAGATTGTGGTTAGCTATTATTTAAGATTGTTAAATCTTTAAGTTCAAAATGAACATCTTCATCTGATACCGTTGATAGCCCAAGAATAACTAACTAAGAGATAGGTGAATTAATTTTTAAAACTTTTTCAAAAAATTAATCTAAATTCAAGCAAGTAAATAGTAAATAGATTAGTTCAAATAATAAGTGCAAATATGAAAGCGATAAGTAAAAGAGAAGAAATGATGCAAACGATATAATTGTAGAGTTTTCAATCCAAAGCAATAACATACGTCATCCGTTATCAAACTCTCTAGCATGAGCAAGACCTTTTCACTATATTATTGACTTATGGTACAATCCAATCATTTACAATACTTTTATTGACTTACAAATAAAGAGTAACAATCCTTATACAGTACTAAGCCTTATAGGACCTCAATATCATCCACACTATTGAGCTTTATGGGACCTCAATATGACCCATACGATTTCATACAAGAAGGATCACAAATCCCTATTGAGCTTTCACTGGGGCTCAATACGACCCGCAAGTTTAGAGCAGTGATTTTACAATAAACATTCTCTCTTAATAAATGATACAAATCAATTAAGTACTAATAGAGAATAACACTTCAGTGAATAGTAACAAATGATCGCTCAAGTGCTAGATGAAAATTTTCTATGAATATGATAATTAACAATTTGATTCAATAAATTAAAGTTTTTGAATGAGAAAATGAAGAATAAATAAGTACAATGTAAGTGCAAAATTTTTCTCAAATTAGACCCTTCTTTTAGTGAATGATTGTAATAAATTAAGTATCAAAAGAGAAATAAGAAACTTTGATAAATATGATGATTAACAAGTTTATTCAATCAATCAAATTTTTCAATATGAAGAAGTAGAAGAAATATATGCAATATAAGTTTAAATATTTTTTTCATAATATATTTCTCTTTTATGAGTAATAGAAATATGTTAAGTTCAAAAAGATAGATGAAATTTTTTGATGAAGATGATGATTAAAGAGTTTGAATCAATCAAAGTTTTTGTACGAAGAAATGACTGTAACGTAAGTTTAAAGAAATCTCTCAATATATCTCACTTTGATGCTCTGGAAAGTCCTATTAAGAATGGAAGAGTGAGGATATTTATAGAGTTTAAAAAGGTCAAAAAGATTTGTGAGATCGAATGACTCGTCCGGTTGACCATCTCTTGTCCAGAAGACCAATATAGACGTTTATACAATAAAAATTAGAGGTCACAATGGTCAAATTTTGAACCGTTGAAAACTTTCAATCGACCGCCTTCGTTCTTTTTATGTTTTGGGCCCGTTTAATCCGATTCGAAGGTTTTGAAGGGTATAGACTTTCGGAAATTATTTTTAACTAATTTTTCAAGATAAAAAAATATTTTTCAAGTTCAAATATCATTTTAAAAATCATTTTTATACTTGATCAAAACATCGCATTATAATGACTTTTTAATGCACAAAATTATTTTTAATGCATAGAATGATTTTTAGCTTAAGTATTCACTGTCACTATCAAAGTGTTAGTACATTTACACTTTATCTAAGAAATCAAATATTTTTTTACACTTTATCTAAGAAATCAAATATTTGATCTTTATCCAAAGTTTGGCTCTTAAATTCTTGAATGTGTAACTTCGATCTTGACCTCCTTCATGAGTCCGATTTGTGATGATAGTTTTTGATTTTTTGATGACCATCGATCAATTTCATTGATTATTTTCTCTATTTTGTCAACTCAATTAATTATTTGTTTATATTTTACTTTTACAGAGAAAATATAGTGTGAAAATCACTTAAAATATATATATTACTTGATACTCTATTAACATAAAATTATTTTATTTTGCTAAATAATCAAATTTATTGAAAAAAATTCTCACAAAATAATTTTTCAAAATTTCAAATCAAACGGATTTTTCTGTTTTGAGAAACAATGACAAATCAAATGTGTTTTTAATAATCTTAAAATATGTGCTCAAAATAGAAAATTGAAAAAGAACTCAAAACTTAAAACTAAAACACAAAATAATCTTTGTGGGCTTGAATTAATGAAGCGTATTTTATTAATAAACATTTGAAAATGAGCATTGGCCTTTAATGATGTGTGGCTGTGGAATTAATTGCATGATGGGGCTCTAATTACTGGGCCGAGGTCTACTGTCCAAAACTATTCTTTT
The DNA here is from genome assembly GCA_903798325.1 of Fraxinus xanthoxyloides. Taxonomy (NCBI): domain Eukaryota; kingdom Viridiplantae; phylum Streptophyta; class Magnoliopsida; order Lamiales; family Oleaceae; genus Fraxinus; species Fraxinus xanthoxyloides. The sequence goes on along the minus strand of CAIGRL010259687.1, from coordinate 3,736 downwards.
TAGTTTTTCCATGTCAAAAAACTTGTTCCCAAAATGTGAGTAAGTTACTGCCGTCTGCCGGTTCGATATAGCTTAAAAATTTGATAAAAATTTTAAGTTAAGGTTAACAATTAATTTTAATTATATATTTTATAAGATTTACAATTTTTCAACTATATACTTCATTAATTTTTTTTTTATCAAAATTTAATAAAAATCTGATTTTTAAATACATCACGCTTTTGTTAACTTTTTTCTTCAACTATGTGGATTCACACAAAAACTTGCTTATTTTTAAAATAAATCATTTCAAACATGCTCTATGTCATTACTTTTTTCTTTCTTTCTTTCTTTAATTTCCAGTTTTACTTTCATGTTTTAAATTCTAAAAATGATGATTATACTGACACTGCTCACCTTTTCTTTGGATTAATCCATTCGTACATAGGGGTTTACCCACCCCCCATTTACACTCCCCTCACATGAGGGGAGGGCCCACGATGAATAAAATAATTGTAGACTGTCATCTAAGATAAATTGCGCTAATTAGTTAAATATTGTTATAAGGATGAGACATGCAAATTGGGCTTGTTTGAGCCCCACATTTTTAAAGAGCGTATTGATGAAAAATGTATAGTTAAAAAATAAGAAAAATATTTGAATTTATATTATTTTATTGAAAATATATCGTAGAAATTGATCAAAACACTGTTTAAGAATGGGCTCATACAAGGGCATAAGTGCAACTGTTAACGAATATTGAGAAATTTTCAATGAAATTAAAATGTGGTATAACAATATAAAATAATGGTTACAATATAACAAACATTTTAAAAATTGCAATTCGAACATAACGTCCTTACTTTTCACTATTATTGTGAAAAACATCCATACCTTTCATTTCCTGGCATTTTCACTCTTGTTTCCACCTTAAATTGATCAAAAAGTCATTTTCATCAATTTTCTCAATTAAAAGTTGTAAAATGATGAATATACCATGCTATTTAAATAAAACAAAAAAAAGATAAAGAACTAATTGTAACTACAATCCCAATTTTTTTTAAAAAAAATGCAAATGACTTCTAAATAAATTAGCACGTAATGTCATACATTTCACTATTATTGTAAAAAAGTTTCTACCTTTTTTTTTTTAGCATTTTTGCCCTTAATTAAACATTTGATTGCCCAAATTATTCTTTCTATCCATTTTCATCAAATTTCTCAATAAAAAATTGTGAAATAACGAATATATCATCATATTTAAATAAAAATAAAAGAAAAATGATGAACTGATTGCAATCATAGTCCAATTTTTTTTTTAAAAAAGGCGCAAACGAGTCACAAATAAATTATTAAAATATCCAAAATTAAAAAAATAACTTTATTTTTTTTATTTAAATAGGAGGTTATATTTATCATTTCACAATGTTTATTGAAAAATTGGACGAAAATGATATAAATGATTCTTTGCGCAATTAAAGGTGTAATTAAGGGAGAAAATGCCAAAAAAACTATAAAAAAAAAGTGTGGATGTTTTTCGCAATAATAGTGAAATGTAATAATGTTATGTATTAATTATCATTTTAATAATTATTTTTGTACTCGTTTGCACTTTTTTAAAAAAAAATAATTAGGATTATAGTTGCAATTAGTTCTTTCTTTTTCTTTTTGTTTTACTTAAATAATAGGTTATATTTTATCATTTCAAAATTTTTATTGAAAAATTAGATGAAAATGATATAAATGATTGTTTGCGCAATTAAATGTGTAATTAAGGAAGAAAATGCCAAAAAAAATAAAAAAGTGTGGATGTTTTTCACAATAATAGTGAAATGTAATAACATTATGTATTAATTATCATTTTAATAATTTATTTTGTACTCATTTGCACTTTTATTTTAAAAAAAAAAATAGAATTATAGTTGCAATTAGTTCTTTCTTGTTCTTTTTGTTTTATTTAAATGTAATAGTATATTCATCATTTCACAACTTTTAATTGAGAAAATAGATGAAAATGACATTTTGTACAATAAAATATGGAAATAAAGATGAAAATACTAAAAAAAATTAAAAGTAATTACTTTTTTCACAATAATAATGAATGATAAGAACGTCATATGATAATTGACCTTTTAAAAATACTATGGTAACCTCATTTATTTCCCCAAATCAAAAGATATTATATTTCAATCTCAAACAGTACTCATACACTAACACTCAATTTTCTAAAAAGTGTGCTTAAGCACGAGGCGCATGGAAAAAACTTTGCCTTGAATTAAGCGGTCAACTACTAAGTTGATCGCTTAATGCACGAATTATTATTATTATTGTTGTTATTTTGCCTATTTTTAGAAAACTTTTATTTGACTTTTGTTTATTAACTTCTTTTTTTCGTTTTTCTAAAAAGTTTTTTACTTGACATTAGTTTTAAATGACTTTATTTGTACGAAAGTCAAAAAATGATTTTATTCGATAAAGATTTGGATAAGATTTAAATTACAGTACTATATATATTAAGTAATTATGATTTTGAAACTTATCGTGTTGTTGAAAATTTGAAAGTATGTATGAACTCCTATAAATATGTTAACGAGAACTTTGTGTAGTTAAAAGTTGAAATTATGAGAAATAGTTTAACTTTTACATTTCCAAAACTTGAATTATATAATTAACTAATTGTAAGAATTATGAAGTGAATATAGTATTTCCAAACTTTTAGATGTTTGGTATGTATTATGTTAGTTATTAAATGATTTTTAGAATTATTAAGTATTTGACATAATAATAAAATAAGTTTGTTTTTTTTTTTTTTTAAGGTTTAGGTACAAAATATTTTATTNTATTAAGTAATTATGATTTTGAAACTTATCGTGTTGTTGAAAATTTGAAAGTATGTATGAACTCCTATAAATATGTTAACGAGAACTTTGTGTAGTTAAAAGTTGAAATTATGAGAAATAGTTTAACTTTTACATTTCCAAAACTTGAATTATATAATTAACTAATTGTAAGAATTATGAAGTGAATATAGTATTTCCAAACTTTTAGATGTTTGGTATGTATTATGTTAGTTATTAAATGATTTTTAGAATTATTAAGTATTTGACATAATAATAAAATAAGTTTGTTTTTTTTTTTTTTAACGTATAGGTCTTGTATAGGTTCATAAAGTTTGAGACTTGGCCTCCACGCCTAACCACGTTTTACGCCTTGTAGAATACTACCAACACTAGATCACATTGCCACCAATCATTCATAACCCTCCACCACCACGGTTGGACTCACCACCATCATGCAACCTATCACCACAATTGTCCCCCATCAACACTTTCAAAGGGAAAATATGAAGAATCGAAGTTAGAGTCCACCAACCTTCACCGAAATTAGAAATAGAAACAACATCGATGAAAGTTTATGTGCCAAGCCCATCAGAACTTTGTTGGCGTGTGTTAAAATCTGGGATTCCATCTTAAAATGTCAACCTATTAAGAGGAGTAATTCAAACTCTTATAAATTGATCTATATTTTTATCTTTATTCGATGTGAAATTTTATCTCTTAACATGACCCGCAAGATGGTGGCTCATTTGAGGAGACCAATTTTGAAATTTGCGTGCTCAATTTTTTTGAGTCTTAACCCCTGTTTGGTACATATTAAATTTTTCATTCTCATTCTTCTATTCATTTTCAACTACACATTTTTCAATAAAATAATATTTTCTATCACATTAATAAATTTTCATTCTTTTCCAACCATA
>CAIGRL010259646.1:0-18091 GCA_903798325.1 Fraxinus xanthoxyloides | reverse complement strand
TCCACACAATCACATCTCACACTTTTTTGACATCTACCAAAATTATAATTTCTATGGAGTATCTGATGAAACAATCAAGTTGAGACTCTTTCCACATACATTCAGAGATGGAGCAAGAGAGTGGTTGGATGCCCTACCCGCTGGAAGCATTAGGACCTGGAATGATCTCGTACAAAAATTCATCACAAAATACTTTCCACTGTCAAAAGTAACTAAAATAAGACACGAGATATCCACATTTCAGTAAGACGAATTAGAGAGTTTTCACGAAGCATGGGGTAGGTTTAAGGACTTGATCAAGAAGTGCCCTAAACATGGTATTAAGAAAAATTTGCAAGTTCAATACTTTTACACTGGTTTCAACCCAGCATGTCATATATCAGTGGATGCAGCTTCAATGAATCTATCACATTAAAGTCATCTAATGAAGTTGAGGAATTATATGAGACGATGGCAGCCAATGATGCCTTATGGCCTTCCGAAAGATCCACACATAAGAAGCACACATATCTACATGAGGTGGATGCTTTCTCAGCATTATTAGCACAAATGTCAACTTTGGAGAAGAAGGTGATAGATCACTTAACTACGAGAGGTTCAGCAAAAGCAGTGCAAACAAAATATTTGGTTTGTGGTATACGCGGTGGAGCTCAAAATAGTGGGGAGTGCCATATGGAATCTCAAGACATGGAGGAACTTAACTATGCACAAAATTATCAACACCAACAAAACAATCCATTTAGCAATACATATAACCCAAGTTGGAGTAATCACCCTAACTTCTCCTGGAGCAACAACCAAAATAATCAGTAGCAACCTCCTATTGGTTTTCAACAGTAAGAGAAAAAATCATCTCTGGAAGATACCTTGGGTAAATTTATGCAAAAGACCTACCAGTATATGGTAAAGACCGAAACAACCTTGCAAAATCATTAAGTAGTCACAAAGGGGTTGGAAACTTAAATAAGTCAATTGGAAGACCACAAGGAGCCCTACTAAGAAACACAAAACTAATCCAAGGGAACATGTGCAAGCAATTACAACAAGAAGTGGGGTACAACTACCTGAAATTATAGTAAAAAGACTAGTAGCAGATACAAATAAAGTGCCTACTTCAGATGAGGAATAAGTGGAGGGATCTGAAAAGTTTCTGAGGAAATTTTGAAAAAGAACTCAAACATACCATATGTTAAGGCCGCTGTTCCTATCATAGAATATGTACCACACATTCCATTTCCTCAGCGACTGCATAAACATAAACTGGACAAACAATTCTCCAAGTTCATTAAAGTAAAAAGCTGCAAATCAACATTCCATTCACGAATGCTCTAGCACAAATGCCCAGATACACAAAATTTATGAAGGAAATTCTCACTAACAAGAGAAAGTTGTAGGACAATGAGACCGTAATGCTAACTGAGGAATGCAGTGTATGTCTACAGAATAAATTGCCCCTTAAGCTCAAGGATTCGGACAGTTTAACTATACCTTGTATCATAGGAGATAGACATTTTGAACATGCTTTATGTGATCTTGGTGCAAGTATATATTTAATGCCATTATCTTTGTACAAGAAATTATTCATGACTACAAGTTATTCATCAAGGGATACATCTCGTACCGGCAAATACTCAGGCACCAATGAAGTAGTTGACTTCATATTGACTCATGAAGCCTATCCATCCAAAAAAATGAGAGCTATGTGAAAAAAAAAAACGTTGGAAACCTCCAAACACTGTCAAATCAAAAGAGGTTTTGAACGCTATGCCGAAATTAAACCCGTCCAATTCTATCTGTCATGCTATAGTAGAGACGAATACAAAAACAATGATAAAGTTTAGAAATATGAGAGACGTACCACCTGAAGATCCAACGTAGACAATTTGGTTAAGTCAAGCTAATGATGTTAAAGGAGCGCCTTTTGGAAGGCAACCCAAGCATTTTTCCTTTTTTTATTTATTCTGTTTTCATGTTTTAGGATAGTTCAATTTATTTTTAGTTTATTCAGGACTCATTATCCATGCCTTGTTTCCCTTTCGATCTTCGTTATACTAGTTAGAGTTAAGTAAGACTTGTTTCAATTATTTGATCTTAATACTTTATTTGATTTTTTAGGAACATGACGTTGGGAAACATTTAAACCAATTTTGACCAAGAAGCACGCGGGAGTTAAAAGAAAGTTATCCGTTGAATTACACGCCTATCTGGGGAGTCTTTTCTTCACTCTATTCTCCACCCTTTTATGTGCGGATTTATGATTTAAGACATTGATGACAATGTCTATTTTAAGTTTGGGGGTGGAAAACAAAAGTTTTCATTTTCTTTATGTGTTTTTGAGTTTTTATTTTTTATATGTTTTTGTGTGTTTTAAAAAAAAAATCAAAAATAGTTTCTTTTTGTGTGCTTGTGTGAGTTAGTTGGTCTGACTGGTAATGAGGAATGTATTGAATCATGAATTGATCTATGAATGGTGAATAAATTGTATGCTTAAATTAATTTTTACTTTTTCATGTAAAATTTGATATATATTGAGCACGTGAATTAAGTTAAGTATTGTGTATGAATGAGTTGAATTCATAATTGGATAGATTGAAATAGTGGACCATANATTTATGATTTAAGACATTGATGACAATGTCTATTTTAAGTTTGGGGGTGGAAAACAAAAGTTTTCATTTTCTTTATGTGTTTTTGAGTTTTTATTTTTTATATGTTTTTGTGTGTTTTAAAAAAAAAATCAAAAATAGTTTCTTTTTGTGTGCTTGTGTGAGTTAGTTGGTCTGACTGGTAATGAGGAATGTATTGAATCATGAATTGATCTATGAATGGTGAATAAATTGTATGCTTAAATTAATTTTTACTTTTTCATGTAAAATTTGATATATATTGAGCACGTGAATTAAGTTAAGTATTGTGTATGAATGAGTTGAATTCATAATTGGATAGATTGAAATAGTGGACCATAGATGCTAAACTCAAAACCACGAAATTTCACATCCTTGGACAAAATGAAATAGTTTGGGGGATTTCACCGTTGTTGGAAGTATTGAGATAAATGGGGATTCCATGTGTGAAAAAAAATCTTGTGTGGATTGTCTAAGATCAATAGGATGAAATTGGGTGACAATCTCAAGTTAGAAGCCAGTTTTCTTGAATTGGTGTTTAATGAGAAATGTTGCACTAATGAATGCATAAAAGATTATTATTGTATTCGAAAATTTCTCTCCGTAACCTTTATGACTCGAGCAATTAAGCCTGTAAGGGTCTTTAAAACCTGATGCCCTATGGTAATCTGACTTGGAAGTCATCGACCGAAAACTTGTTACATGGGTCATTTAAAAAGTTTAAGGGTGAGAATGCTTCAAATAAAGAAAAAGAAAAAAGTTGAGAATTTTTTTTATAGAAAATCAGAAAAAGTAGGATTATGAAACAAAAGACACAGCAAATACCTTAGTTATGTTCCAAACACTTATTTGGAAAAAATGATTTTTGATAAGGGATTATTATCCTATTTAAGTCCTAGAGGTTGAAGCAGTCAAACTATGGAAAATCATTGTTTATTGACATATTGACTATCAATTAGTGAGATTTACCTAAGTTAGAGGGGTGATGATATTATAAAATCTAACTTTAGTTCACACATTTGAAAATAGCGAAAAGAATAAGTTTGGGGGTGTGTGAATCTTACAAGTGATGAAAGAATATATTTGACCATTGAGGGTTAGGAACTGAAACGACTTATAAATTCATAACGCTATGCTTAATTCTTCACACACACACACACACATCGATTTTACATTGAAAAAGTAGATTTTAATTTCTGTACTGTGATTTTGAAGCTGTGATTATAATTAATACTATGATTTCAATCCTGAGATAAAAAGTCAGGTTAGCTAGCTAAATCTTTTTGCCTTACTTGATTGAGTGGCCACCAATAAGGTAATTAGCATTGCATGTTTGTGTATTTGTTAGGTTTTAGTTTCTTTGGGGTGTGATAAGTGTAGTTTTTATATTTATTCACGGTGCTAAATCATGATATTTTATTGTCTTTTGAATTAAATTCTACTTAATTTATGTGAAATTGTATTTTGTAGGTAGAACTTTATGTTTAATGAAGAATTGAAGAAAAGAATGCAAAATAGCGGAAAATGACAAAATCCAAAGTACGAGGACTTAATTATTGGAGGTAAAGTTTGGAGATTAAAGTTCGTACTTTGAAAAGTGAAGGACTTGTTTTGAAGAAAATAATATATTTAATGGGCCTCAATTGGACTTTTATTGGATGAATTAAAAAAGAAGAATTTGGGATAAATTAAGGTGTATATATACCTATAGAAATAGAGGCAGAGCCGAAGCCATTGAAGAGAAAAAAAAAGTCGGCAGTCTGGTACTGGAAGAAAGAAAACGAAGGCAGCAATATCTTGTGCATTGTTTGATTGCAACGAATTCCATGGAAAATGTCACGTTTGACAAAAACGAATTCCATTTTGGCCATTTGATTACAATGTGAAAATGGAAACCGAATTCAAAGTTACAACCACTTTAAGCTGCATTTTTTTTTGTTTTCATGGAAAATGAATTCCTATGAGTTTGGTAGGTTTTTATTTTCCAACTAACAAGGAATTGAAATTGCTTTCCACATTTGCCTATCAAATGGACCATTATTTTATTTTCACGCAAAGGTCGGCTGCTTGGTGGGAAGCATACATACACATGAAGAAACAAAAAAGAAAGAAAAAGAAAAAAAGAGGTGAAGAAATAGTCAACACTTGAGGTTGATTTAAAAGAAACAAGAAGCAAACTTTGATTGACTATATATATATATATAGACACACACACGTTCAACACATAGAAGCATCTTCTGGGAAAGGAAGAAAAAGGCAGCCTTTGATTTATTTATATATATAACACGCTTAGTGGGTGGATTTTGGGAAATGAAAGCAAGAAGTTTCAACTGGAATTAATCTTGTTTCATCAAATTTTGGTGATATCTTTTCAGTTTCGTGTGTTTAAATTCAACATTATGAGTTACTAAATATTTTTATGTTAGGATTGATGATATAACTTGAGTTTTTATTATATGTTTACTTTCGAGATTTTCATGCCATTTTGATATTTGTTTATTAATTATTGTGTGTTTAATGTTTTAATTGTCTGCACAATAATTAATTAATTAATTTAGGGATAATACTGAGACCGAAAGGTGATGTATAATTCTAGCTCGTGCAATAATTGACATAGACATTATAAGAGATCGAGAGATAATTATAAATTATGCGATCTTTGTTGAATTTCTATAAATTAATGCGTTTTATGTGTGTGAATTTATATGGAGATATATTAAGTTCGGATATATGAATATGATTACTATTGCTTGAAAGATATCACTAACTACATCAGGTTAGTTCAATTGTTGGTAAGTATGACAAATGGTTGAATAAATTGGAATTAAATGTATGATAAATAGTCTAAGTGAAATCGAAAATCTTAACTACCTTATCACATAATCTTATCTACATTTTAATTTTAGTTCGTCATTTTATTAAATAGCTCGTTATTTTATTTCTTAGAATTCTGTTTAGAAAACTTAAATTGATTTGATTATTAGTTACTATTTTAATTTTAATTGAAACTAGGTTAATTTAAAAATTTATAGCAGATAGTAATCTTCGTAGGACGATTCGTGCATTTGCGAAATTTCACTAACATAAAGCAACTAAATATGATGGTGTAGTCCTAAGGTCCACATAGAGAATTGATTTAAGAATTTGTTCAAATTTTCCAGATTCCATATTGTTGGAGAGAAACATAAAATATAGATGCTTATGTCAAAACACTGAAAATCGTTACATTTAAATAATAAATACTCAGAAGCCATTGCGGTACCTAAATGCCCACTGTAAATGATGAACTACCTAAATACTGGATAACAAACTTATAGCAGGCTATGATTCATAAAAGAATGCTCGAAAAACTCAATAAAGAACGTGGTCCACAACGAAGATCATGAAAGAATGTGGCCAACAACAAAGTGCAAAAATAAAAATAAAAATAAAAATAAAAATCATCCAATTGTGATCTTAAACAATGCTATAGGTACAATATTATATATTTCATCAAAAAAGTTTAAAAATATACTTGTTCGTGGTCCCTCTTCCACTGCCACCAACGATATTTCTTCATCTAACACTATTGTTGCCTATCATTTTGGGACATTGTGGGTCACTTTTCTCATAATCAAGGGACGAATTTGCCACTATTGTGGGCTCAATTTGATTGTCTATTTTTGGGATTAATCTAGGTTTTTTATAAATTTGGTTTTTAATTTGGGGATCAATTGTAAAATAATGGAAGAGAACGAAATGGAGAAGAAGGTGAAATTGGAGTGAAAATCTGTTAATTCCCAAATTGAATTGAAATGGAAGAATTTGTACAATATATATAGAAAATGAAATAAATGAAAATGACTAAAATATCCTCCTACAATTTACAAATTCTCCAATACTCCCACTCAAGATGGCATATGTATATTCAAAACTCCTATCTTGATAACCAACTGTTTAAATCGAATTCCATCTAATGGTTTTGTCAATATATCTTCTAGCTGATCTTGAGAACTAACATGTAGCATTTTAACCTCTCTAGCTTGAACCTTATCTCTCACAAGATGACAATCAATCTCTACACGTTTGGTTCTTTCATGGAAAACCGAGTTGCTGGCAATATGGATGGCTGATTGACTATCACAGAATAACATAACTACTCTTTCATGTTTGACGCCAAGATCTGCAAGAATGCTTTTCAACCAGCTTAATTCACACACAGCTGCAGCCATGGACCTGTATTCTACTTCTGCTGAGGATCTAGACGGTATGCTGCTTCTTTGATCTCCATGACACCAATGAATTTCCCGGAAAAACGCAGTAACCAGTGATTGATCTTCTGGTCTCTGCGCAGGCTGCCCAATCAGCATCACAAAAGCCCTTAAGAGCCAGGTCTGATTTGCTTTCGAATAGTAGTCCCTGTGGTGGTGTAGCCTTTAGATACCTTAGTACATGATGAGCAGCTTCTAGATGTGGCTGCCTTGGTGATTGGAGAAATTGACTAAGTACCTGTACAACATACGATAAATCTGGTCTAGCTATAGTCAAGTATAGGATTCTTCCTATCAAACTCCTATATGCACTAGCATCTTCAATCAGTTCTCCTTGGTCTTTACTTAGCTTCAAATTCTATGGAAAAAGAAACTTTGCAGGCTTGGCACCAAGGTATCTAGCATATGTCAACATGTCTAAGGCATATTTCTTTTGATTCACAAATATCTCTCTTGATGATCTGGCTATCTCAAACCCCAGAAAATACCTCAGAACCCCCAAATCTTTTAATCTGAACTGCTCATTCAATTCTTTCTTGAGTTGCTAATTGAATGATAAGTCATTTCCTCCTATGATAATATCATCTACATATATGAGCAAAGCAGTGAATGATCTTTTTTCCTGTTTACTGAACAAAAAATAGTCAGATTTTGACTATTTAAATCCCTGTGAAATAATATATGAAGTGAGTTTAGTGTTCCACTGCCTAGACGCCCGTTTGAGTCCATAAAGGGACTTATTCAACCTGTATACCGGTTGTTCCCCACACTCCCCCTATTGCTCATAACCCTTAGGCATCCACATATAAAGCTCCTTATCAAGTTCACCATGGAGGAAAGCATTGTTGATGTCTATTTGATGGAGATGTCAACATCTATGAGCAGCAACAACTAACAAAGTCTTCACAGTTACTAGCTTAACCAAAGGGGAGAAGGTTTCTTCATAATCAAGTCCAGCTTGTTGGGTGAAACCTTTTGCAACAAGTCTGACTTTCTTCCTCTCCTCAGTTCCATCAGGATTCAATTTAACTTTGAAAACCCATTTGCAAGTTACATGCCTTTTATGTGCAGGTAGAGGAGTGACAGTCCAAATGTTATTTGAAACTAATGCCTGATACTCAGTCTCCATGGCTTTGCGCCATTCTGGACACTTAGCAGCCTCTCCATATAATCTTGGCTCACACATAGTAGATAAAGTAAGTGAGTACCTTTTGTAATTAGGAGATACTCTGCCATAATCTAGATACTCAGTTATAGGATATTGCTTGCCAGTTATGTGATCTTTCACCATGGATTTTGACTGTAAAGCAGGCACTTGAGATGCAAGACTATAGTGATAATCTTGAAGATAAGCTGGAGCTTTTTTAGGTTTGTTAGATTGTCTTATGGGTACAGTAGGTGTTGGAGTGAGAATAGGTATTGAAGTGGATTCATGAGTATGTACTCAGGAGAAACAGATGATTTTGGAACTGAATTGATAGGAAAGTTACTTCAATAGGAATTGAGTCGCCCTCAGAAATGTGAACTGATATTTCAGGTGATGAAACATTATTTTGCATTGGGAAAAGGAATGAATCAAATGGCCAACATACATCAGATTTTGTCAAGGAGGCAAGGAATTAAGGATGATGAAATGGAAAAATATTTCCATCAAATTTAACATCTCTAGAGGCAAAGATAGAGTTGTTAAGAAGGTTATACAATTTAAAAGCCTTCATGCCATAGGGGTAACCAATAAAAACACATGGCACAGCTCTAGGTCAAATTTGGTAGGATTTCTTTTGAGATTTGAAGCATAACAAAGGCATCCAAACACCTTGAGATGAGAATATGATGGTCCTGTTTGATGAAGCATTTTATAAGGTGTCTTATTCTGAAGTACAAGAGTAGGAGTTCTATTGATTAAATGTGTTGCTGCAAGGATGGCTTCCCACCAAAATCTGTGAGGCAAATTGACTTGGAAGTTGATAGCTCTAGCTACGTTTAGAAGATATTGATATTTTCTCTGTACCACTCCATTTTGCTGAGGTGTTTCAACACATCTGAGTTGGTGAAGAATGCCATTAGACTGGAAAAAATCACTCATATGGAATTCAGATCCATTATCAGATTTGAGAATTTTTATCTAGCAGTCAAACTGAGTTTGGATCATATGATAGAAGGAATAAATGATGGATTTAGTTTGGGATTTTTCTCTCATTAGGCAAGTCCAAGTCAGTCTAGTATGATCATCAACAACTGTTAAGAAGTATCTAGAGCCATCCAACGAGGGGACTGAATATGGTCCCCATATGTCATAATGGATTATATCAAATCTTTTAGAAGCTCTAGTTTCACTAATAGGAAAAGGTAGCTTGTGTTGTTTGGCTATTGGAAAAATAGTGCAATGTAATTGCTTATTGAATGTAATGGTAGGAACTAAATCATGTAAAACAGATGGTTTGGAAATACAGAGATGTCCCATGCGACAATGCCATAAAGTATTTACATTGGAATTGCTTATGGAATTAAGAGGAAAATGTCTCGCTTTATTACATAATAAACTGAGACCGGACTTGCAATTAGAATTAGGAGAACCAAAAGTGTTGTTATCAAAAATAGCAGTAAATTGAGAATCAAAATGAAGGCATTTGAATGAAGGTTTGTCATGAAATGGTTGAGCAGGATTTTGGAAGCCATACAGTCCATCTTCAAGTTTGCCCACTCTAATCGTCTTCCATGTTAAAAGATCCTAGACAAAACAATATTGATGCAAAAATATCAGGAAACAATTATGCTTAAGAGTCAATTTGCTAGCTGAAATCAAATTGAATTTGAAGCAAGATACCACCAACACTTCTGTTAAAACCAATGTATCAGACAATATGACTGTTTCAATATGTGTAGCATCAACAATGTCTCCATTAGGCAACTTAACATCTGCTTTAACTTTATGAGAGATCGTGGTTAAATGCCAAATAGAACATACCATATGCTTTGAAGCACCAGTATCCATAATCCATTTTTCTGCCCCTAGTTTAGTATTAGAATGAGAATGATTACCTGAAAAGGCAAAAGCATTTGGTACAGAATAACCAGTGGCATCAGACATTTGCCCCTTTAGTTGAGGTATTAACATTGCCAGAACTTGTTTACACTGATCTGGAGTAATTGTGAGGTTTGAGAGAGATTCTATGATACCAGGCTGATTACCTTCAGAAGATTGTCCAAGAGCATTAGCAACTATTTCTTTACCTTTAGCAAAACGATGTCCAGGGAGATATCCAACAAGCTTGTAACATTTTGCTTTAATGTGTCCAAGCATTCCACAATAACTACAGATAGGTCTCTCATTTCTCTGATTTTGAATGAATCTAATATTTCTTTGAGTTTCATCAGATCCTTGTACATCATTATTAGCAAATGCAGGTGCCTCAAAACTTTGTTGCCTTTTAGTAACAACTTCTTCTATCTTTCATCTTGCAAAATAAGCGCAAAAACCTTGTTAAGTGGAGGCAGAGGATCCATAAAAAGGACCTGACTTCTAACTGCAGAATAATGTTCATCTAGCCCCATTAGGAATTGCATAACTTGATCTTCCTGCTTGTAATCAGATCCACTGATATTTGGTCTATAGTTATCAAGATCCTCCAAAAATCCTTTGAATCGATTGAAGCAGGAATTAACTGAGCTATTTTCCTGTGAAATGGTGGAGATCTGCTTCTTCAATTTGTATATCCTAGGACCATTAACTTGACTCTAACGATCCTTCAATTCAATCCATATCTCTCTAACTAAATTATTGTGCATCACACTTGGATATAGCTCATTGGGAATGGAATTAATAATCCACGATGAGACTACATGATTGCATCTCCTCCAGGCGCTATACATAAGATCATGAGCACTCGATTCAGTTATAGTTCCATCAATGAATCCCTCTTCATTCTTCACACTGAGAGCCATAACAACATCGCGACTCCACGTCACATAATTGTCCTCCGTAAGAACCACTGATATGAGTTGCATACCAGTGTTATCACCATAATGAAGAAAGTAGGGACTTCCTGGATCTGTAATCAACCGACTGGTAATTGAATTCGCTTCCTCTCCGATCAATTCTCCAACTGAAGATCCTTGTGATGCCATCGCAACAAAGTTTCAATGCTCTGATATCATGTAAAGTATTGGAAGAGAACGAAATGGAGAAGAAGGTGAAATTGGAGGTATTACTTCCAACAAATCAATCTGTCCAGATTTTCATCGGCTGAATCCCAAAGTGAAATTGCTCAAAATTGATATTGGAGAATTTGTAAATTGTAGGAGGTTATTTTAGTCATTTTCATTTATTTCATTTTTCTATATATATTGTACATATTCTTCCATTTCAAAAATTGTAAGAGATGAAAAGAACTATTCTTTCATTTTGTTAAAGAGAAAATGTTATTATTGGAACGAGTTTTGTCCATCGATAAATTTTTAACACAATTAGTGGCTTAGGATTTTCATCCACCACGTGTACTTTTTTATCTAAGTGGATGGATGGAATTGAATGGGTTACTTTTTTAGAAGTAGGTGAGCAGTCAAGAACTGTTTATTTTGGTGTATGCAAGCAGTAATCAATGGCAAATGTCGGTGATGGATGATTTAATTAAGTCATAAAAAGGGCAGCAACAAAAGTATTTATGGATGGGGACTCGACTTAATTGGTTGATTGGAGATGGGACTAGGTGGAAGAAGTGTAATGGAAACGAACTTCTAGATTTTTAAATTAGGCAGCTTAACGACAGAAAAATGGGAGCGGTAGATATTGAAGAAGTAGGACAATAACAGGCGAAATAGAGCAGATAAATTCTAGATTTTAGAATTAATTTCGGAACGTCATCAAATTATCGTGAGATCCAAAATAATCAACAAAGGAGACAAAGAACCACTGTTGGGATTCCTATGAAGAAAAACAACAATAGCTCAAAGCATTTTTCTATATTGTTCATTGTCATTGAACGTGATCATGTTTTTCAAACTTTATTTGTTTAATTCGAAAATTATAAAAAATAGATAACTTTATTAAGATGAAAGATACAGTTTAGATTGTAAATATTTATTTAATTTCATATATTTCATGCATCTTGAGTATGTTTTAATTATTTACTTTGTATATAACAGCTTTCAATATCCCATGCTTCAATTGATTAATTTAGTGATAATATTGAGATCGAGAGATAATGTATTATCTAACTCATACAATAAATAACATAGGTGTTATAATAATCAAGATAATTATAAGCTATGCATCGCAGTAGAATTCTTGTTGGCTAAGACATTCATGAATTTACATAATGGTATAGTAAATCCAGACATATGAATGGAGTTGGTTTTTCTCAAGAGATAACTAGCTATAGCCAATTAATTGGTTAACACATACGAAAAGGGGCTGAATGAATTGGATTCGAAGAACACTAAATAACCTATGTGAAATTGAAATTTCTAACTTTTAAATCCAATAATTGGTCTCAAAAGTCTTTTTAAGTAGATTAGTTTAAATTAATTTAGTACAACTTGAGTTACAAAACAAATTAAATTGTAGCTAGATTACGATAAAAAATAATAGTGAATAGTTGTCACAGAGGATGATACTTGGACTCGAAATTCTACTTTATTATTTTTTATGATTTGTACACTTGAGAAATCACACGATCGGGACTACTTTATTTACTTCACTTTTATAAATTAATTCTATCTTTGATTTGAACTCTTGTTCTCGTTCTTCGGTTTTCAGGTTCTTTATATGCAATGCTTGAAGGACGGTTATCTTGTACCATTTGATCCGAATATTGAACGCACTTTAAAACAAAGAACTAAGCAACAAGGGAACCTCATAGCAAAACAAAACAGAGCAATAGAATTGGCACATGTTGAACAATCGGTTGGCATTAATGAAGATGACTTGCCACGCGCGCAATTCATCGCAGCACATGATGTGCTTAACTAGTTAAGTTTTGTTTATCTAGCATTTATGAAACCTAACTTTCAACTGACGATGAACATTATTCTACTACTATAGTATAGACTCATTTCACGAAAGGGCACATGAGAATCCACACTCATGTATTGCGTTTTTCAGACATCTACGAAAATTGCAATTTTAATGATGTATCGACGAAGCAATCAAATTGAGAATCTTCCTATATACACTCAAGATGGAGCAAGAGAATTTCGATTTGGGATGATCTCATACATAAATTTCTAAAAGTATTTTCCTCCATCGAAAGTAATGAATGCCATGTTTGATATGAAATTTTTTCCATGGAACTAGGAAAACATTTTTCCATTTTCCATTTTTTCCATTGTTTGATTGCAAAAATTTTCCTTAGAATTCATTTTCCCCCCACCCACTCGCGCGGCCCCCTTTTCCTTTAAATCATTGAATTGGTTTTCCATCTATTTTTTTTTGGTAATTGGAAAAATGGTAAAATATTTTTTTTCCTTTAATGTACAATTTCCATACAAAATAAAGTCAAACGAATGGTATTCGGTATGATAAATTTTTTTTCACAATCAGAACAAATTCTAGACACAATGGTAGAAAAAATATCACTTTCATGGACAATTTTCATAAAAAATAAAGTCAAACGGACACCAAACTTTCAACATTTTTCAGGTGAAAAATTATATCAATCAAACATAATTATTTACAATTTCGAGTAAAATAATTTTTAGACAATTCAATTCCTTGTAATTCATTTTCTTTCTACTTATTTTGTCACCTTTGCAATTAAACGAACCCTAAATTAAAACACAAGATCTCAAAATTTCAACGAGTTGAATCCAAGTGATTCTATGAAGCAGATGAGAGATTTAAAGACATAATCAGAAACCGTCAAATCCCTGGTACTAAGAAAGCTTTGCAAGTCAAGTACTTCTATACATGGTTGAACCCTTCAACGTCATATATTTGTTGATTGAAGTAAAAATGGACCCATCACATTGAAATTACCAAATGAAGTTGTAGAACTATTTGAAAATATGGCTGCCAATAATTCCACGTGGCCTTCTGAAAGGACTACTTACAAAAAGACAGGAGGTGCACATGAGATAGACGACTTCTTTGAATGGTCAGCATAGTGTCTTCTTTAGGAAGAAGATGATAAACCACTTGACTATAAAAAATCTAGCATTGTGGTAGTTGTGGAGGAATTCACAAAATTGGGGAACGCCAGATTAAATCACAAGCATTAATGGAAGTTAACTACACATAAAATTATCAATATCAACCAAACAACCAATATATCAATCAATACATATAACCCAGATTAACGTAATCATCGTAATTTGTCCTAGAGCAACGACCAAAATAATTCTTAGCAACTATTCATTAAAACTGTAAACCGCAAGTGCAATGTCGCATTCAAGTTACAAAGTGGACCATTAGTCCGAGTCGATCCCCTCGATGACTATTTACTTTTAATTATACTACTCTAGTCATTTTAATCTAACAATGAAACAAGCAATAAAATATGACTTAGAAAATAATAAAAATAACTAAAATTTTCACAAAAATAGAAAAACTAAAAATTTAGGAAAAATTGGAGGATAAAGTATGTTAGACCTGATTCCCCCATTTTAACTAATTATCTCTCTCTCTCTCTCGAGAAATCAGTCATAATCGGTTGGTTTAAACTACTACATCTCTATGTTGATTAAAATCCAACAAATTGCATTAAATCTTTGTGAAAATAGCTCAATGGGTTATCTAGGGTTTGAAGTATATCTCTATCTCCTACAAAATCCTATGATATTTACTATTTAGTCTAAAATTGACATTATTTTCTCAAACATTGCTCAAATTATGAAACAATGGCCAAAGGCATTTCATACAATAATAAATACACATGAAAAGTAGCACTTAAATTTAAACAGCAAGTATTAAAATCAATAAAACTAGATTAAACTACATCAATCATTTCAACATAAAAAACATAACTCATTTTATACATATGATAAAAGGAGAAGACTTAGAGAAATACATTGCAATTTCTTAGATAAAATAGTGGATAAAATACAATACAAAATGTTAACTCATTCCCTTGGTTGGATTCTTGAAATGATTAGCTTGGTATTTATTTTGTCCCAAAAGTTATTCATTTTTCTTTGATTTTTCTCCTCCTCTTCTTGCCTTTTTTTGCCCTAGTTCTTCCCCCTTTCTCCCCAAAAATGTGTATGAAATAAGGGTGAGTGAATAATAGATGGAGAATGACGCTCAAGTGGCTAAAAATGGCTTAAATATACCCTAAAACGAGCCCCTAAAATTGCCTAAAAGCCACCACATAAACATGAATTTACAAAAACCAAGGGGAAAATGCTGTCCTGGTGCGCGTGCCCTGGATCAGCTCAAGTGTAATAGCTTCCTGGGTGTGCGTGTCAGGTACCTGGCGTGCCCACACTGTGTTCCCTGAAGGCACATGGAACCTCCGCTTGTAGCTTTAGTCCTCAAAAAAATTGCATATCAGGTCCCTCAACTTTGTCTTGTACATTTTGATCCTTGAATTTTGGCTCTTATTTCAAACATGCCCTTCATAAATTGTATCTAAAGTCCTTCAGTTTTTAGTACTTGTACAATTTGGTCCTGAACTTCACATTTTTGTACGTATTTGGACATTTTTCTCTTTTGCATTATTTTTCTTCAATTGGGCTTTTTGCCTACAAAATGCATAATTACACAACTGTGAGTTGAAATCCACTCCTTTAATCGATAATTAGCTTATTTTTAAGTATCAAATAAGTGTGTAAGAAGACACTTATCAAACACCCCCAAATTTAAGCCAAGCAAGATTATCAACTACTACAATTAAGCACTCATGGAATAAAAACCAAGAATGTTAGACACTTTCCCAAACTATTCACATGAGTATAAAATTGTATAATTAATTCACAAGTATGACTCCAAATAATGCTACCAAAAATAGTTTGAGCTTATCCAATGTTCAATCGGTGTGTGTGCGTAGTCACATTCAATCATCACGTAAACTAGGAAAAAATTGTAAAGAGGAAAAATTGGCGCCAATGTGACCCTAAATGGTCATATATTTTCTTTTCCGCTCCTGAGATTTACATCCCCACATATATACTTCTTTTCTTTCCAGAGATGTAAATATTTAGGTTGTTTTCAAACTACTGTTTTCTTTTCTCCCTCTAGTTTGGTTGGTGCTTAATTGGCAAAATCAATAATCTATCCATGTGATGATTCTCCACTAGATGAGGGCCTTGACATTTAAGCTTATACTAAGTAATTCAAACATACTAGTTATCTAAGACCAAACATCAAATATAATTGGACAATTGCTTTTAAATTTTTCAATAAAGCTCATGATCAACTCAAACCCTTAACCTTTCTTCTTGACCGTTGTAGCAAGCATTAAGTTTATAACTCCCTTGTTTTTAAGACCAAATGGTATCGGGTTTCAAGATATCCCTACAAACTTAATAACTCGAGTCAAAAGGGCTATGGAATGAGGCATAACATTCAAAAAGTGCAATCTCCTTTTTTATGCACAAGAACAACACACGGGGATTAGATTCTTAGAATATATCATTACCAAGCATATACTTGTTAGCAAATGACACTCCACACAAAAATGATCCCATGCACGGAATCAACACGTTTCTAGATAATCTCTTTCCTTGGCTCAACCACCTCAAACTTATCTCGCAACAAGGTTAACTGAAGGAGAAGAAAATGTAGGATTGATGACATTTAAACACAGCTCTTAACATAATTCTACAAATTTAAAATTCTCTCAATCAATCAAAAATTATCATGCCTAGACAATGATTGGTCAGACTATTGTGCTCAAAGTAATTTCGGATTTCAATGGACAAATAAATTTTTCAAAACATTTAGGCACAAATGACATGGTCATATCCCATGAATCAATATCAATTTTAAACATTAAATCATCCTAAGCAGGCAATGCTATCTAACATGTCCACTAGATGAGTGCTTCTTCTCAAACATTGATGAAATCACCAAATGCAATCATTTAAGGGCCAACTAAATGAAAGACATTTCATAAAATAATGATACACATGAAAATAAGCATTCAAATTTAAAAATCAAGTAATGAAATCAATGAAACTAGGTTAAGCTACATCAATCATCTCAACATCAAGAACATAGCTTGTTTTATACATATGATAAAAATGAGAAGATTTAGAGAAGTACATTGCAGGTTCTTAGAGAAAATAATGGGTAAAAGATAGTACCAAATGTAAAATCCTTCCCTTTGTTTGATTCTTGAAGTGAGTATTAGCTTGGTATTGATCAGGTCCCAAAAGTTCTTCACTTTTCTTTGATTTTTATCTTCCTAATTTTATTTTTATTTTGTCCTATTTCTTCCCAATTTCTCCCCAAAAATGGGTATAAAATAAGGGTGAGTTAATAATAGATGAAGAATTAGGTTTGAGTGGCTGAAATATTGCTTAAATATACCCTAAAACGAGCCCCTAAAATCACCAAAAATCCCCGAATAAAACACGAATTTACAAAAATCGAGGGCAGAAATTCTACCCCCGATACGCTTGCGTTGTGTACCCAGACGCACACTCGTCTGCTCAGCATGTGCCACTGAAGGCACACAGAGCCTTTGCTTGCAGAGTCCTCCAAAAATTGTACCTTTGGTCCCTCAACTTTGATCCTTGAATTTTAACATTTATTTTAAACATGCCCGTCATAAATTAATACAATTGTGAGTTGAAATTCGCTCCTTTAATCAATGATAAGCTTGTTTTTAGTATCAAACAAGTGTGTAGTATTTCCCTATTTTTCAATAGCAAGAGAAGAGAGCTTCCTTGGAGGACATATTGGATAAATTCATACAGAAAATTGAACAATACATGAAAAAGACCAAAACAACTTTATAAAGTCATTTGGCAACTATAAAAAAGGGCTGGAAATTAACTAGAATATGTTAGATGGCCCTCGCTATTTCTGAAAGACCAAAATGAGCCCTATATAGCAACACATATACTAATCCAAAGGAACAAGTGCAAGCAATTACAACAAGAAGTTGAGTACAGTTTTCTTAAAATCACAATCAAAAGACCAGTTGCAAATACAAATGAAGTGCCACATATTGATGAAGAGAAAGTGGAGGAATCTGATAAATCTACTGAGGAAATTTAAAAGAAAATTCAGACAATCCATAGGCTAAGGCAACACAAATGCCCATCTATGTAAAA
>CAIGRL010259643.1:0-11900 GCA_903798325.1 Fraxinus xanthoxyloides | reverse complement strand
TTTTTTTTTTTTTTCACCAATTTTCCATGAATAATGCTATTCATCCCACTGGGTTGCAACCTCAGTCTTGATGGTTCTAAATGATAGGTTAAATGAAAGTTAAAATTAAATGACTTATTTAATTTCACTTATCATTTAATCTCACATTAACGCCATCTAGACTGGAATTGTAACCTCAGTGAGGACGAATAGCATTACTCTTTTTCCTTGTAATCCTTGTTGAAGACAAATTATGGCAACAAGGTTTTGCACGCAGCAGTCTGTGCATTTCTAGGAGCAACATACTCTCTGTTTGGATACAAATCTATTAATGGTTTAGAAATTCAATCAAAGTCAAATAATAATTTTAATTTTCAACCACACATTTATAATTACTACTCATTATGTACTCGTTTCTTGGAATCCACTGCTATTCCTCTTCGTAAACCATTTATAAATTTGCCAAATAGGTCTTAGTCATCGAAGAAAAGGGCTAGACTTTTTTGTGAGTTTGTTAAACATTTTCAGACCAGCAAATGCAAGGACATTGTTTTGATTTCCCAGGGATTCCTTATATGTCTAGAGTTTTTTTGACCTGTGAATATGTTGAAATTTTTATTTTTTTATTTATTTTTTCCTCCCTGTTGGTTTAGTTGAAGTTTAGTAGATTTTTAGTAAACTTAAACTATATAGAACAGATTTTTAGTATATTTTGATAAAAGTTGATGAAATGCTTAGTAGGAAAGTTGATATAAGTTGTGGGTTCCATGAAATGTATGGTTGAAAATAACATGGGGGGCCAAACAGGGGCTTTTTGTGATGGAAATGGTTCCACATCAATCTGGGACATGTTAAAAGCATAGGATATCCTGGAATAAAGTAAACGATGAAAACGGTCAGTCTAGGATATAGTTGTATGCACAATGTGTTCATACTCTGCTGAAAAGGTTTGTCCCCTTGCTTTGTTACTGCAATTATTGTTGAAAAATAGTTGTATTTCCACAGTTTTTTACTTCAATTTTTTAGTGGAAGGCAAACAAATGTTTTGATGTTTTATGATAGTGTTGCTTCTTCTTTGGTCTTAATCAGCAGTTTCACCATTATGCCATGGTTGCATAATTGATTAAACTTCAGCAAGTTTTTGAAAGACTTAGTGTGTTTGTTCTTACAGTCTGACAATAACATTGTCGAGTAGTGGATAACTTTTTGTTAATGGCTTCATGACATTAGGGTGTAAAAGAGGGTCATATGATTTAACATTTGCTCTGGGAGGTGAATGTTTTCTTTGACTTTTGCACGAGCAGTGATATGTCAGGTTTTAATAATAAAGAGGATCTCTGTAGTATTATTTCGGAAAATCCCACTATGTTTTAATTGAATGGCTATGAGTTGTGTAAGAATTCTTAAGATAATTGATGGTATTCCTTTTCTGTTCTCTTGCTTAGTATTAAATTTTTTCCCCAGTTTCATAGGATGAGAATTCTCTCATTAGTGGTGTAACTGAAGGGATTCCTTCTCTAAGGTTTTTCTGTTTCAAATTGTAAACTTCATTCATTGGTTCATCACTTAAGCCTTCTGTTAGTCTATTCTATGTTTTAGAAGCGATTGCCTGCCTGACAGTTACACTTGAACTTTACAGCACCCTTATAAGTTGTATTCTAAGGCCACGCAGTTTCTCCCTTTGGTTAATTTACCTTCTTTAAGACAACTTAAGGTTTTGATCTATGCCCTAGGTAGGTTATTTTTAAGTAGTGGTTTTCTTTCATATTTTGCGTGTAATTGTGTGAATAGACATGTTAACATATCATTTCTTCATTAAAATAAGGTGTTTTAGTCACTAGCTGTTCGATATTCATGCTTTTTCATTCATAAAATAAAAATTAAAGGGAATTAAACTTCCGCCGAATAATGCATGTCGCGAAGGACCTGAACTACTCTTAACAATGCACTAAACAGATTCCTAGTAAATTCCAAATTTAACCGTCACCTAAATGTATTCTGAATTGTTTTCAAGAATCAAGCTAATTATGTTCGCCCATAGGGTTGACAGGTTATCAGTTCAGGATTCAACTTGAAAGTTTGCTTTAGGGAATTATTAATAAAATTGAATCATAAGATACAGTATAAATTGCAGTGACTTAAATAATAACACTTTACTGGCGAAAGAACAACATTTAATCCGTAAATAATTTCTTCGAATCAATTAATACCATTGTTACATGAGCAGACATCCTAATTACTATGGTGCTTCTCGTCATGGCAAGGATTATTGGTCTGGATCCACTTCAAAGTTTACTTACCAGTATTCTGTCCTTTCAAGAAAAAAACAAAAAATAATTGGTACGAAGTCATCAAAGTGAAAGCAGAAGTAAACAAATAAAGTCAGGTAAATAACATCCAAACAGCTGTTGAAGGTGTAAATGACATAGGGACTCATTCACAAAAACATGAAAATAAATTGATCATGACAATGCCATGGTTTTGAAACTGGTGAACCGGCCTGTAATCTGTCCCGGTTGGCTATATTAGACCAATACCTGCAAATAACTATTCACAATCCAGTTAAACTACGAATGGACGGGACTGAATATGGTGGGTAAATAAACCCAAGATCTGAAATGACCTTTAGTAAAAATATTAGGCGTCTAGTGCTCGATAAGTTCTGACTATGGGATCTCATGCTCAAAAAAGCAAAATTTGTGCACTGCGCCAGTTTGAGAAGTTATGTAAGCCACTACCTAAAAACTGGTTGTTATTCAACCATTTATCATTTAAAAATTGAGTATTTGAGCATTTAATGTTTTTAATTACTATATTTATCACTACAGTTTTAACTTATTACATGGCTTCCTTTTTTAACATATGTTTATATTATACTTGATCTTTTTATTTTAAAAATATAGTTTATCATATGTTCATTTTACATTGGTTCAGTAGTTAAACCCTTCACCCAGCGGTTGAACTGGTGAACTGCTGACCCGGTGCTTTCCCTGGGTCCTGGTCGGTTTTAAAACTATGGACTATTCTATACAATAAAGTTTAAAGCTTCAATGTTATAGAACTTGTGCCTTTTTTTGCTTGAATTATAGCATCTCCGAATTTCATTGCTGACCAAGTGTGCTGCTCTGCTATGAATCCTTAATTTTTATGACTATCACCTCGTGTATTTTCCTATAGTTTCTATTTCCATAATTGGTTCACTTGTGCCATTCTTAATATGATATTTGGCATTTCTAATTCATGTGTTCTAGATCTATTTTGTATAGATGATTTATTATTTTTATACCTTTCCACCCATTGAAGGTTTGCTGGACTGGATTTGACAAACTAGAACTCAAGGGAGGCATCACAAGGAAAGTTCTCTTGCTCGGCTACGGTTATGGCTTCCAGGTTTGGGATGTTGAAGAAGCAGACAACGTGCACAAATTGGTTTCCAGGCATGATGGCCCTGTTTCATTTATGCAAGCATTACCCAACCCAACAGCATCAAAGGAATCTGGAGACAAGTTTGCTGATAGTCGCCCATTGCTGATCATTTGTGCTGACGGATCGTTTTCTGGAGGCAACAACATTCAGGAGGGTTATGGTGGTCCTCGTAATGGGCCGGTCCAACACTATCATGGTTCGGTTAATGGTAGTTGTATGCCTACGGTAGTTTGGTTTTATTCTTTGCAATCACAATCATATGTACATCTTTTACGGTTTAGGTCGGTTGTTCATTTAGTGAGATGTAGTTCTCGAGTTGTTGCTGTTCTACAATCAGCTCAGGTGTGTTTCACTATGTTTAAATTCATAAAAAATTATACTTTTCATTTTTCGCTATCCTTTTTTTGTTGTCGGATATGTTGATAAGACATGTTTTATACAGATACACTGTCTCGATGCTTCTACGCTGGAGAGACAGTATACAATTCTTACAAATCCTGTTGTTACGGGTGAATGTGGATCTGGAGGTATAGGCTTTGGGCCCCTTGCAATGGGTCCCAGGTGGATGGCTTATAGTGGAAGTCCAGTTACCATTCCAAATTCAGGGCGAGTGAGTCCACAGCATCTTACCCCATCTGCTAGTTTCCCTAGTCCTGCTTCCAATGGAAGCCTTGTTAAACATTATGCGAAAGAGTCAAGTAGGCAACTTGCTGCTGGTATTGTTACGCTAGGGGACATGGGTTATAAGAAATTATCAAGTTACTACTCTGAGCTGTTGCCCGATAGCAACAATTCTCACTCAGGGAGTGCTCGTGCAGAGAGTGTTGGCATGGTATATATAATTCTTCCCTAGTTTGCATCTTTTAATGGTTTGTTGAAACCATTTTTTTTAATGTGATATGCTGTTGTTGCTGTCTGTCAAATTTCTGTTACCTGCTTTGGAAGTTATTAAATTTCATTGTTATTGTACTTCGAATGTTTCTTCGCTCCTCAGTTTTGGTGCGATAGATAAGATGTCCTATTGGTATAGGATTAATAATATCTGACTAATGTTCATTATGCATCACAGGTGCAGTATTGGTTATTCTGTGTTTACCCTTATAATTTTGTGTAGGGAACTTATGTTTGTGTGTGCTTTTCATATTTCAATTTGGGATAATTTTTTATTCATTTTGTGTCTTGTTTATTCATTAGGTCATTGTCAAAGATGTTGTCAGCAAAAGTGTTGTTGCCCAGTTTAGGGCACACAAACATCCTATATCATCGTTGTGCTTTGATCCTAGTGGCACCCTGCTAGTGACAGCTTCAGATCAGGGTCACAACATTAATGTTTTCCGTATAATGCCAGAACTTTCTGGAGCTGCATCTGGCCCATCTTATGTCCATCTTTACAGGCTGCAACGCGGTGTCACTCCTGCAGTAAGAACAAATAGTTGTTTTTTTCTTCATATGTTTGGATGGTATTGTTTGTAAATTGGATCGATCATATATTCTTTCTGTTTGATTATGCTTTCTTAGGTCATACAGGACATAAGTTTTAGCAGTGATAGCCGATGGATTATGGTTAGTTCTTTAAGAGGGACAAGCCATCTTTTTGCTATTTCTCCTTCAGGTGGTTCGGTTGGCATTCAGTCCTCTGATGCTTGTTTTAGTGGTAGAAACAGTGGATACAGTTCGATGAAGAAATCTGCAGTTCATGGGCCACCAAATTCAGGGATTCAGCTTCTAACACAACAAAGTATTTGTGCATCTGGATCCCCAATTTCACTTTCTCCTCTTATCAGAATAAGAAATGGAAATAACGGTTGGAGAAATGCTGTAAGTGGTGCTGCTGCAGCTGCTACTGGGAAGATGAGTTCTTTCCCTGGGGCTATTGCTTCAACTTTCCATAACTGCAGAGGTTGTGGTGTGTATGGACATGCCAATTCTCTGAAGACAAACTATTACCTGCTTGTTTTCTCTTCTTCTGGTCGTATGATACAATATGCATTGGGTACCTCTGCTGTGCTAAATAGTGTGACAGCTTTACCGGGAGTGAGTCCCTGCTGTGAATCAGATCTAGATGGCGATGCAGGGTTTGTAGTGAAGGCAATCCAAAAGTGGGATATTTGCCAGAAACTAAACAGGAAGGAGCAGGCAGATGATATTGACGTGTATAGTGAAAATGCGAATTTAGATTGTGCGAAAGTATTTCCTGAAAGGACAAGACAGGAAGATAGTGTGTGTTCCGATGTCATGGGTGCACCCACAAAAGATAAGACCACAACTGATGAAAGGCATCATATGTATATATCTGAGGCAGAGTTGCAAATGCATCAAAATAAGAGTCCATTGTGGGCAAAACCTGAGGTACTTGATCAGTTGCATAAAATTTTAAATGGCGTTTTAGCAAATTTGCTCCTCCATTGTGATGCCTTACATTTCTTCTTATCACATTCTCTTTTGGCAGATAAGTTTTCATTCCATGGTACTGATTGATGACTTTATTGAAGACGAGGAAGATGCTCGTAGAGGAGAGATTGAGATTGAAAGAATCCCTGTTGACATGCTTGAAGTTAGGTCAAAAGACTTGGTTCCTGTTTTTGATTATCTTCAAGCATCTAATCTTCATTTTCAAGGGAGGTGGGTTGAAATTTTATAGAAAAACTTTCTTTAGTTTTATATTTGAATGCTGTTGTATGTCTTATGTTTGGTTTTAATTTCTTTGTGGCTTTATGCCCTATTTCTAATAAATGCTCATTGTCATTCAGAAGTCCTGATACGAATAGCAATAATATTGGGCAGTTGCTATGCCAGAGGTCTGACATGTCTGAAGGTTCTGACTCTCATGATATGATGACCAATGATGGCGTTGTTACAGGAGAACCACACAATGGTGCTGGAGAAACTAGCAGGGGATATATAAATACTGATAGCTCAATTGCAAACACTCGGCCTCAGACTGTACATACTAGAGAGTACTCTGCGAGAGAGACCCAAATTAACTGTGTAAATAGTAAAATAGCTGGCCTGATACTGGAGAATCAATTTGGAGATGAAGGCGATGAGTTTGATTGATGATGGTAATTTTTTTACAGGTCCTAGTCTAATATAATTAAATGCACATCAGTACACCATGTGATGCTTTTTCATATCTGTTGGTCATTTTTCATAATAAATGGTTACAGTTTATTCTGGTTGAACATTCTCTGTGGCCGACATAACATTTTCATATTATTGACATGAATTTTATTTGCGTAGAATGTTTTATATTTTCTTGGAAGTGATGCAAAGTTTGTTAATGCGATTTATGTTTGTATGTTTTGCTCAGGTGTGAAGCTATTCTTTTATTCTGCTGGAGGGTTCCCTTAAAAGTGTCAAAAATGTGGAAGAATATGTAGAGAAGAGTGAAGAAGAGGGACTTTGACTGATTTGAAGTGTGGATACAATGCTGTTGGTTTTCATCCTATGTGACTTGTGTAAAATAAAAACTGGGATTATTAAATCCAATAAGTAGTTGTAATATGTAAATAATAGTCAATCTTTTAACATTTTAATGCTATCCCCCTGAGTTTTTATTAATTTTAACTCAACTTCCTTCCATTCGTGTGAGTATCATACACATTCAGCAAAAGCCAGTGCTACCAGATTTTCAGAAGTTTGCTGTTAAATGATGTCTGATATCGTCTTGAAATTGAGGTGCTAAACGAAGGAGAAGATTAGACTACTTATTTGATGTACAGAGACTAGTCAGATATTGGTTTGCGAGGAAATAATGAACCGGGGAGTTGCTATTGAGTGTCTCAAGGATTATTGTTTATTAGAGGAGGATGTGAATTCGACTGTGAATGTCCATGATGTTGCTGTTTGGATTTCTTCCTCATTGTACGATGAACTTATATTCCTTATCAGATGACTTCCGATAGGAGAGTTTCCTTAATGTGTAATGGAAATATGAAAGCTATGAACTTTCTAATGCTGTGACACAATGTCCTTCAGTATCCCCTTGGAGGGCTTGCTAAACTTCAAGTGCTTGATTGCAGTGGGACGATATCACATCACCGCCAGTAGGTATGGAAAAATTAACAAGCCCACGATTGTACATCAGAAAACTTAGATGATTCCTCCTGGAGGTGTCCACCTCAACGTGAGGCCGAATTCTAATGAATGGGATTTGAGACTTGAACCATTGGAGTAAAGTCTTTCTTGAGCTAATGGTACGTTGATTTGGATAGCACTTCGAGCAATCTAGCAACCACTGATACTCTTCCCAGCAGGGTCAAGAAACTCGAGAAGTTAGAAATTTCCATTGGATTCTACCTGCATTCCATTGACATGTTAGGGGGTCAATCAGGGACGGATGTAGGGAGACTGAGTAGGGTAGTAGCCCACTTCAGGGTCCTCTGCCCACTTCATTTTTTTGGTGTAATTTTTTACATATTGACCCCGACCTGTAATCTGATCATGAATTCGTTTTTGGGGTCAATTGCACTCTTTTCAAAGAAATTACCTCAAAACAATCCAAAATGCCAACACCATAAAGGAAAGGAACAAGAGACAAAAAGGCGTTGGGGGGTCACAATATGAAATCAAGAAGAGATTTAAAGCATTGCTTCAAGCCGTTTCAATATAAAAAATAACGGTTTTTTAGTAAATCTGTTTATGTTGAAGACTAAATTTAATTAATAGAAGTCTCTATCGAACAAAAACGTTTACACGAGATGATTAATAGTTTTGTAACTCTTATCGTCAATCAAAGTAACAAACCATCACTAACTAAAAGAGACAAATTATTTTTGTTTCCTATTGCAGAATTTAAGACAAGGAAAATGTGAATTCAGATTGAGTTGATGATAAAATAGAATCATGAATAGTATGGTTATTAAACCCAGACCGGACCAGCCGGTTAGATTCGGAACCCATCGAACCAGACCATGGTCCAATCCGAGCAGCCTATTTTGTAACTAATCAATCAACCCAAAAAAAACCCAACCGAACCAACCGTTGGCCCAAAATCGTTCAACCCGCCCGATCCACAACTTGCATATAAAAAGGCTAAAAACCCAAAAGCCAAAAACCCCTCTCAATCGAATTCGGTGCCGTAGAAGGTAGAACCCGAGGTTTCCCTCATCCGTCGTTTGCAATCTCACTCCCAAGAATCCAAAAGCTCTAATTTCAAGTTCTATTAGATGGAAGACGAAGATGTAAGTCCCAAATTTGCGGTTTTTTTCACTTTTTTTTTTTGTGCGGTTACAGTATGTCGAACACATTTCTCAATATGACTGAATTTTGGAAGATTTTTAATGCGTATTTAGAT
Organism: Fraxinus xanthoxyloides; assembly: GCA_903798325.1. Lineage (NCBI taxonomy): Eukaryota > Viridiplantae > Streptophyta > Magnoliopsida > Lamiales > Oleaceae > Fraxinus > Fraxinus xanthoxyloides. Next base: position 3,199 of record CAIGRL010259643.1, on the reverse strand, counting down.
GGGTTTTTGAATGTGCCTTCAGTTTTCGAAGATGGGTTTGAAAATATATGTGGGTCTGATGAGAAAAATATGATGCGAAGTGTAAAAAATCGATTTTTTGTTGTATCAGAAACTGAGGTTGAAAACATAAATCAGGGTTGTGGGAAACAGGGCTCTCACACTCGAATTAAATAATTTTAGGTATCTTGAAGATGGGACATATTTTATTGATGAAAGCATAGAATATAACCCCCTGAACTTGCCTATTAGGAGTCTGAGATCAAGAATTGTAAATATCAACCACCGTGCAAGTTGTTCTCATCATATCTACATTTGCAAAATGGGAGTGTCTCTGTTTGTCATTTAAATCCTGATGGCTCTCATTGTCAAAATTTTATTATTCAATAAACATATAGTAATATATTTAACAAGCATTGACCCGTCGGTCCAACCACCTACCCACTGACCCGCTACATTGTCCGAGTCAGTTTCCGGGTCGGGTCTGATCATGACGAATAGTGATTCGATTGATGACAGAGATAATTCTAATCGAGATACAAAAAAGATTGATCAAATTGTACTGAGTGTGTCTTCATAGTGATCATTTATCGAAGTCAATAATCACACAAACTTCTCATTGTTCACAAGTTATATAGTTGGCAAAAACTAATAAGAGTCGAGACAGTTGACAAAACAAATCAACGATTGGACCATAATGTGATTCCCACCATTGAAGGAAATGACTGCCAACTTATGCAACTGGTGGGCGAAGCACATGGTCCTGTGAAGTATCGACAGCAGCAGGAGGCATGAACTGCCACATGGCGACTCCAGGATAACTGATGACGGGTACAAATTTGTTTGATGTAGCTTGACCTTGGGCAGCAAATGCAGCAGGCATGGCAGGAGCAGGCAGAAAGCCAGGCTGCACATTTGTTGTCGTTAGTTGTTGCTCTAGCTTTTCCTTCTCAGCCTTCAACCTTTGCTTCTCATCGCGGAGCTCATTCTTCTCAGCCTACACAAATTAATGGAAACCCAGATTGTGCATAAGTGATCATCTTCTGGTCGGTCAATTGTAGCAAAGTCAAAAAAGAAAACATAGTACTTGTTTTCTTGAGAGAAGGTTAAACTTTTAGACCAGATTGGAATCGCATTCCATCCAAAATGATTAGTGGAGACAAATACACCGAAATCATATAAATTTAGGCAATCTTACCTTCAGCTCTTTAATCTTTTCCTGTAGATCTGTATTTGAGTCCTTCAGTTTCTGGGCTTCACCTCGTAGCTGAGTCACCAAGCGAGCAGCATCAAGCAAAATAGCAGCCTTGTCGGTTTTGGGAGGCCTTCCAGGCTCCAAGAGAGCACTCAATTCCATAAACCTAAAAATATAAATGATGAAGTTACTAAAGCTGTGTGTATGAGAGAGACAGAGAGAGAGAGGGAGGGAGTGGGGGTGGCATAATGCAATGGAAGAGAACATGATCGCACTTGTCATTCAACTTGTCTCTTCGTTGTTTCTCCCTTTTTGCTTTGGAACTCGATGGAGCACAAGATGCAGTTCTAGCTCTGTGAAGAACATAACAACGTTAGATGAAACGTTGTTTATTATAACTAGAGTTTTATTAAGTGAGCATATGTCTTTAGACAAAAAGCAACACAATATCCAACAGGGGTAGTTTGATTTTTGTCACACGGACCACAATTCTAATGAATTTTCAGAATTTACATTAGCCACGTTCAGTTTATAAGGGTAAACTCAAAGTTAACAATGCAAGTTTATCATGTAATTTGTTGGCATGTTTCTATTGCCTAAAGGGTAAAATTTCAAGAGAATATATGGTTCTAATGAATGCAATTTCTTTACCATAACTTCAGACCAATACAAAATGTGTAGTGGTTCTTTACCGCTTCTTTGAGCTAGATTCCTTCTGGGCATCTGAATCCTCAAATGAGCAATCATTTTCCAAGCTGTAAAAGATTAGATCACAGGAAAATAAAGGATAAGAAAAGATTATTTAGTTTTTTATTTTTTAAATTTAAAAAGAAGCTTCAATAAATTAACTACAAAAGGTCTAGGTACAGTGTTAACTGAGAGGAAAACAGAAAAAATAAAATAAAAAAATCATTTAAATTAGAGATAGATGAAATCTGATCTAGAGTGAACCAAGTCTCCTCCTTTTCTGATATGATTTATAGAAACTGGCCGCTCAATTGTCACATTAATACGACTTACAATATAAACCCCAATGGCAGTCCTAGATTAAAGCTATAAAATCTTACTTGTATTAACCAAGAAGAGATAAAGTCCAATCAGTAGCTAACTTTACATACAATAAGCACATATCTTTTAAACTGTATTTGATCTGGAACCCAAAAATATATCAAAATTTTAGCATCTAAAAGCTTTGTGTACCAGTAAATGCAAAATTAGAATAACATCTTAATAAGGATACCACAATTACAACCAGTTAACAGAAACATTCTGCAATACTTCAATATGACATCCAAATGAACTTCCTCGTTTCTCCCACGATCAAGAATAAATTAATCTTAATAAAGCCACAGACATAAATAAATATCTGGACTTTCAAACAGCAAAATTTAATCGTTTTCGTTGAGAGTATTTTTTTTGATAACTGTGGATGTCCGGGCCAACTTGAGCGCCCCTCGACTAATCCCACGGGGCCCTGAAGTTTACGACCGTTTCTCACCTCAGTAGCCCTGAAGGGACTCGAACTGGTGACCATTGGGAAGCAAACCCAAGGCCTGACCAATTGAGCTACTCCTCAAGTCGTTGCTCACCTCAGTAGCCCTGAAGGGACTCGAACTGGTGACCATTGGGAAGCAAACCCAAGGCCTGATCAATTCAGCCGCTCCTCAAGTTGTTTTCGTTAAGAGTATTAAAAACTAAAAGCTCTGCAACCGCTACTACAAAATTATTTACTTCTAATAATTAGCTCAGAAGACAATTTCCAATAAATCAACTCCCAACACAAACTTGAGGTTACAAAAAGGGCTTGGATAAAATGGAAAAAGGAAAAAAACGAATGTGAAATATAAAACATAAAACCAAAATATGAAATTTTGAAAATAAAGAACGAACCGCACGAGTTCATTAAAACCCTAAAACAGCTAAAATTCAACAAACAAATACCAAATGACTGTAAGCACCAAAAAAAAAAAAAAAAAAATTATTATTATTATTATTTTTTAAGAAAAA
>CAIGRL010259619.1:0-13463 GCA_903798325.1 Fraxinus xanthoxyloides | reverse complement strand
AACTCCCCATTGCAAATTGAGTGCCATTCTTGTACTGCTGTCATTGTGAATGCAAATATCGGTGAATTTGGACGGTTGTGTGAGAGGAGCGAAGCCATTTGTCCATGTCTTGTGTAGACAAATATGGCATCCAGTCCTAGGTTGTTTCCTGCATTTGAGAGTAAACTGTTGGTCGAGGTAAAGCTTAGGGATTAAATGGCATTTCTCATAGTTATCCTATAAACCACTAGTGAAGAAATTGACGTTATTTACAAATTAGAAAGATTACGCCAGTTCCTTGAGTTTTCTTTATAGTTATGTTTGAATGAAATATTATGATCCTAGAAAGAAAGAAACAAAAAAGAAAGGCGTTTCCTTGAAAGCTTATATATTCGTTGTAAAGAGATCATAATTTAGTTGTGAATGATTGTTGCGATCTGATTGTTGAAGGGTGTGAATTTGAGTCTGACTGCACATGTCTATGATTTTGATTTCAGGCTTGTGAGATGCGACAGTGCTGGAGGGTGTGAATTGTGATTTCATAATTTTCTATTTCTCAAGTGAGCAATGGCTTGCCCTAACTTTAGATTGAATATATTGAAAATGTTCGAAGCCTTGTAGGCTTATATAATTGTGGCCTGGTTGGCTTATATGAATGTTCATTGTAGCCTGTAGGCCCAATTGCACAGGTGCACGTAGTCACTATATTTAATACTGTAATTGTGAGATTATTGAGATATTTGAACTCTTGTCGGTTATGTTACTTTATAATATAAATATTTTGTTCTTTTATTTGTTTGTTGTTCTACTGTTCAGCGTTAAGTTAGCAATACGTTGCATTTACATTGTTTTGAGGGGCCCAACTTTGGGAGTTTGCGTCAGGCCCTGAAAATCACAAGACCGGCCCTGGATAGGTGGGTTGATTTTATTTATTGATATTTCATTTGAAGATTGTTATTCTGATGTATATTTATATGTATATTTGAATCTTCAAGATGCAGAATATTTTGCTCAAAAATTGTATCTTGTAACTTTTCCATTAGTGTGTTAATCTCAATTAATTCTTCAGATGAATATTGAATTTTTGCTGTGTTTAATTGTGTGTAAAGTTTGAATCTTTAAACTGTAGCCTTTTTAGGAGGAATATGAGTGGATCCGAGGAAATATGTGGATAATAAATGACAGTAATTATGAATATGTTGTTCAAATTAATATTTCACTTTGATGTGATAGAAAAATGAACTTATAAATTACTTTTTAGGAAACAAGAACTTAGGGATATTGTGTAATTTTAAACTTTATGCATAAAAACTAAATATTTCAACCATTTCATTGGGGATTTGCCCTGGTTTAAGTAGTTAAATGACTGCTGGAGTCGTGATTTATGAATGTAAGAACGTGTTCATGTACTTTAGCATCCAGATTGGTGTTTTAATTTTCCATGTAACATGTAGTCGTAAAGCTTGGATCTTTCCTATTTAATATAGTTTCAATCTTTGAAGTGTTTAAACAAAGTTTATGATCTACAATCTTTGAGATGATTTTGAGTTTTTTGGTATCAAGTTGATAACTTTCTGATTATTTGAAACTATTGTAGATGCAAGCATTACAGAAGAAGATGCAAGATTCGATCTTTGCTGTAATGAGGTCCATGGTTGTTGCCACTGTCACATTGAAGCCACGGTATTTCTCCAAACACCCTCACTGCCCTCTCTTTCTTTAAGTCCAATAGAATCTTCTCGTGCTTTTATTTGATCTAGGGGTTTATCTAGTTATGTTTGTTTGATTTATATATGAATTTATTATATCGATTTTTAAATTTTAGCCCGTGCGCGAAAAATTCCTGGATCCGCCCCTAAGACTCATCATGGTACAAGGCGAAGGAATAAGAATTCATGTCCGAGATCTCAACATGAATGCACTCCAACTCTTCTTAATTGAAAAAATGTTGACGTATCTTAAATAATTCACCTTTTTAACACATGCTTTATCCATTAATGTTGATTTTATTTTTGTAAGTATATTCTTGTGGTATATGAATCGTTCTTGTTGAACCTTCAGCATATAAAGCAGTTTTTGATCACTAGTTGTTGATTTTATTATTTCAAATGGATATTACATAATATATAATGCTTCATGGTGTGTTGTCAACATTTTGTAGGGTACCCATTACCCATTCGACGTTATTCCTAGGCAAGAAACTTGTACTTTATTCTCTTCGATTCCAGTCGTCGCATTGTGCTGCTATATTGAAAACATGTGAACAAGCTGGTGGAGATTTTATTAGTGTGGAAAGCCGGAATTTTCGATTAGAAAGCTTGCCACCCAGAAATTTGTATGCTATTAAATCAGGGGTTTTAATCAATCGAGAATGGAAGAATACTAACTCGAGGGCCGGTCTTGAAAAGGTGAATGGGAAAGGAGAGCTCAAGTGGTATTCAGAAATGCTGCGAAATTGTGCAGCGGACTTGTGTTTGGGTGAGGGTAGAGCGATTCATGGGCAGATAATTAGGAATGGGATAGAGCCCGATTCACACTTATGGGTTTCTTTGATTAATTTTTATGCAAAGTGTGGAGCTTTGGATTTTTCGCGTCATGTGCTTGATCAAATGGCTATAAAGGATGTGGTGTCATGGACTGCTTTGATATCAGGATTTGTAGCGCTAGGGCGTGAGATTGAAAGTTTTGAGTTGTTTTGTGAGATGAGGAGGGAGAATGTGATGCCTAATGAGTTTACTTTGGCAACAGTATTGAAAGGTTGTTCAATTTGTTTAGATTTGGAGTATGGCAAACAATTGCATGCAGATGCGATTAAAATTGGTGCACTTTCAGATGTGTACGTTGGGTCCACTTTAGTTGATCTTTATGCTAAGTGTGGAGAGATGGAATATGCAGAAAATGTTTTCGTTATGATTCCAGAACAAAATGCTGTGTTGTGGAATTCCTTGCTTAATGGTTATGCCCAAGCAGGCGATGGAGAGGCACTTTTGAGACTATTCTGCGGAGTGACGGAATCAGAGATGAGGTTGAGTAACTATACATTGTCTATTGTTTTAAAAGGTTTGGCTATCTCAGGTGATTTTAGAGCTGGCAAGGCTGTCCACTCAATGGCGATTAAGACAGGAGGTGAACACGATGATTTCATATGTTGTAGCCTTGTTAATATGTACTCAAAATGTGGACTAGCAAATGATGCACTCAGTGTGTTTAAGAGGATGACCAATCCTGATATTGTAGCATGGAGTTCAGTCATTAGTATCCTCGATCAACAAGGTCAGAGAAAAGAAGCAGTAGAGCTATTTCACTTGATGATGCATTCTGGTGTGAGGCCTAATCAGTTTACTGTTGCCAGTCTCATTAGTGCTGCCACTTATCTTGGTGACTTGAGTTATTGCCAAAGCATCCATGCCTATGCTTACAAATTTGGTTATGAATCCGAAGATTTAGTCAGTAATGCATTAATTGCAATGTACATGAAATTTCAAGCAATTTATGATGGATATCGAATTTTTAATGCAATGACTCAATGGGATGTAGTTTCATGGAATGCCCTCTTATCAGGATTTCATGATGATGAAATCTCTAATCAAGGACCTAAGCTTTTCAAGCACATGCTTGCTGAATATTTTAGTCCCAACATGTACACATTTATCAGCATTTTGAGGTCTTGTTCCAGCCTATTAAATGTCAAATTCGGGAAACAAGTGCATGCACATGTAATTAAAGAAAACTTGGAGTATGATTGTTATGTAGGTACCGCTTTGATTGACATGTATGCCAAGTGCGGGGCTTTGGAAGATGTAGAAGTGGTTTTTGGCAGATTGAATGAGAAAGACATCTTTGCTTGGACTGTTCTCATTTCAAGTTATTCACAGGCTCATCAGGGAGAGAAAGCTGCTTGTTGCTTCAATCAGATGCGGAGGGAAGGTGTTGAGCCCAACGAGTTCACTCTAGCTAGCTGTTTGAGAGCTTGCTCTGAGATAGCAAGCCTTAAGAATTGCCGGCAGCTGCATTCGTTGGTCATTAAGGATGGGCAGTCTTTGGACTTGTTTGTAGCCAGTGCATTGATCGATATGTATGGAAAATGTGGGTGCATTGATGATGCAGAGACATTATTTTATGACATGGAATCAGGTGATATTGTGTTATGGAACACAATTATTTGTCAATATTCCCATCACGGGCAGGGTGAAAAGGCTCTTCAAGCATTTAGGACGATGATTGAAGGAGAATTGCTTCCTGATGCAATAACTTTCATAGGAATCCTATCTGCGTGTAGCCACATGGGATTGATTGAGAAAGGAAGAAAGTACTTTAACTCGATGAGTGAATTGTATGGAATTACTCCGTCTATCGAGCATTATGCTTGCATGGTTGACATACTTGGTCGAGCAGGCAAATTTGATGAGGTTGAAAGCTTCATTAAGGATATGAAACAAACTCCAAATGCCTTGATTTGGGAAAATGTTCTTGGGGCAAGCAGAGTTCATGGCAATGTGGAATTAGGTGAAAGAGCGGCAGAAAAACTTTTTGAAATCGAACCTGAAACAGATTCAAACTATGTATTATTATCTAACTTGTATGCTACCAAAGGGAGGTGGGATGCTGTTGCTAAGGTCAGGACTTGCATGTCTAATAAAGGTATTAAAAAGGAACCTGGGTGTAGCTGGGTTGAGGTTGATGCACACATTCACGTCTTCTTGTCTCAGGATGCGTCACATCCAAGGTTATGGGATATCCATCAAAAGTTGGAAGAGTTGAAACGCGAACTTACTGAAAAAGGCTATGTGCCAAACACAAAGTATGCACTTCAGAATGTACTAGACAAGGAAAAAAGTGAAAACCTCTTACACCATAGTGAAAGGTTGGCTTTGGGTTTTGTACTTATAAGCAAGATTCAAAGTGAAAAAGTCAGAATTTTCAAGAATCTTCGTATTTGTGGAGACTGCCATGAATTTATGATGCTCGTCTCAGGCATAACAAATCGAGAAATTGTTGTTCGTGACACCAAATACTTCCACCACTTTCGGAGTGGCACATGTTCATGTAAGGATTATTGGTGATTCTGTTTTTTAGGCATTTGAGTGGTATATGTGCAATAATCCAAGATAGTCAAGTTCTGAGCCCAAGCTATCAAAAGAATATTGCATTGTTCTGGAAGTACATGCGACTTGGGTAAGTTCCAAATTTCATTGCTAGTACTTCATTGTGCAGTGGCATTTCAAGGATAGAATACTCCTTCACTACAACCAGGTAATGATTCAATGTGATCATAGAGCATGTTTGACTAAGCCTAAAAGAAGTGAAGTTACTTTTTGTCTCAGAACATGCATATATAACTTAAGTAAGAAAAGTCACTGTTTGCGGAGGTAACTCCTATCTTACTGATAAAATGACATGTAACTTCCCTATTCGCTACAGATGTATCTATTTTAAAAATTACTTTTTCACTTACTAGTAAACTATTTAAACTTGTTAAAAATGATGTTAGTATATTAAGCAACTTAGCATTGGTTATCTTGGACTATTATGGATTTATTTTCAAGATAATGACAAATGATTCATGCTTATTAGTTTTTACCTTTACAAGCAAAAGACAAGCACTCTCAATTAAGGTACAAAGTTAAAAATAGGGGATTTGAAAATTGGCGTACCTATTAAAGTTTTTTCCCAGGGATGAAAATAAATTGTAGTAACTTCACAACATTTTTGAAGGTTATCTATTATGGTTTCACTGAGGAGATTCTGTGTTTTTTTTAATGCAGAATTTATTTTTTTACATTATATATCCTCATTGATGGGTATTATCGTTGCAGTTTTTGTTCAAAGAAAGATAATAAAAGCAGGGCTGATAGATAGTCCTATCATTGTCCACTATTCAAAAACTTGAACAAAAATAATGGTGGCGTGACAAAGGTTTGTTAAGTTTGAGATTTTTCTATATCTGAAATTATGAAATAATTTCACTTCCTATTCTTGGGGTAGAAAAAGAAAGAGAGATTGGAGAGCGGAGGGAGGGAAGGGGGGCATAAACGTTTGAATTAAATTGGTTTGTTCAATATAACTACTATGATAAATAACGAATATAAATTTTAATCTCTCTTGTCGTATAATATGATTAGCTAGCATTTCCTATCCAATGACAACAAATCTTTTTAGTCATTTATTCTTTTGATGAGTTATAACTTTGATCGAAATACCCTTTGAATTTTCAGCATAATTTGCCGAATGAGAAGCAAGCCAAAGATTGAAGTGTCTTTTACTAGCAAGAAGTCACCAAGCTGTGGCAACGTCTATTGTTTTGATAGGTATAGTTAATCAAGGGTCATTTTCATCGTCAATTCGAGATTGACAGCGGCTGTTCTCATAGACCAATTTTGCGTTTTTGACATTATATATCCTCGTTGAGAAGTATTCTTGTTGCAGCTTTTCGTCAAGAAAGATAAGAAAAGCAGAGGATAATCCTTGATTGGCACTATCCTCTCCAACTAGACAAGTGCTTTCACAAAGTATAGCTTACATTGCAAGATTGAAGTGTCTTTTACCAGCAAAAAGGTTTGTTGAATAAAAAGAAAGAATTCTATGACCATGGATTAACTTGCAAGTATTATCACATATTCTTTTCAGATAATTTACTATGTTATTAAGCTTTCCTATCCAACGACAGCAAACCTTTTTGGCCATTCATTCTTTTGATGAGTAATAACTTTGATCTGAATATCTTTTGAATTCTTGGTATAGTTTTCTTAATCAGAAGCGAGCTAAAGATCAAAGAACCTTTTACCAGCAAGAAGTCAACAAGCTGGGACAACAATTATTGCCGCATTGCTACTCATCAGTTCATGAGAATCTCTCAGCGAGATTCTACAAAATTGATTAACTTTCACATCACACCATTTTCAGATTATATCAAACCTTCCGAGATGTGATATGTTTGATAAGATGGGTTTGACAAAATTTGATAGTATTAATGATGTCTAGAAGGGAAAGCGGAGACAGCTGTAATCCACTGCAAAATCCTTCCAAAGGTAATGAGATTTTCATGCCTTCCATTTTTTATTCTCGACAATGTTCTTTTATTGTGAAATTTGAGATTGTCATGCTTGTAGTTATCAAAAATCAATCGGCTCATCTATAAACTATTGGTCCTATTCCCCCACCCATCGATCCAAAAAAACAGCACACTCAAAAAAAATAAATTTGAGCTCCTCTCTCTCTTGTAGTTCTTAACTAACAACGCCCTTTGTAGCATCTGGATTGTAAGTGTGAAGTAATAGATGCTTTGTGCTTTTTGATATTGTCATCTTACTAAGAAACTAAAAAAATATATATATAAAAGTGTTGAAGAACAAAGAATTTGACCGTTTCTTTTATACATAATGGAGATTGGGCCAAATAACTAAAGCTTAAATCCTTTGGATTATTGTTTCTTTGGTCATATTTCTTGAGGAAACTCTTGATAGTATTTGTTTTATGGTATAATGTGAGGTTGAAGGTAAAAAGAACTTGATTTGAGTATTTCTACAACGATACAAGGGCACTATCAATCTCTTGTGGCTCAAATCAGGAATGATAAAGTAAGGAGAGAGAAGAAAAGAAAGAAGGTGCAAATTACCATATGAGTTGGTTTTGCTTCATAACAAGCAAACTACTGAAAATCTGACGACCTCATCAAGCTTCACCAATCAAACTTCTACATACTACAAGAAAATAAAATATTCAACCACACATAACAAGCAATCTAGATTTGATTAAGCCCTTGTTTGATATTCAACCACACATTCATATAATAAAATATTCTACATGTAAAAACCTAAACTTTTTCTTATTTTTTAACCACGCATTCTCCTGAATACTATTCAAAACACATTTTTTTGGAGGTTTAATGTGAATCAAACAAGGCTAATTCAAATTCTGTCCATTATAATGGAAGAATTATAAATCACCAAAATAAGATATAGAAATACCTCAGATAGGGCCATCCGTCGATCCCAGTTTCATTGCTTCCTAAAAAGAAGTGAAGAGTTAGGTGAGTTATAACATCTTTATTCAAGAAAAAACGAGAATATATGTTGTATTTCTAGCTCCCCCTACCCTTTAGATGAGAAAACCCTCTGGTGATTAGCTGACTATGTTGTAATGTGGTTTATTTGAGTGCTTTGTTCTGGTCAGAGAGCATGGTACAACACATGCAGCATAATGTATAATAATCCATTGCTGCAATTTTCTCCTCCTTGAATTTCTATGTTTTTGCTTGGACTTTTTTACTTAAAATATGTACTGTGGAGCATTTGACCTATCAGGAATTGTAATGTAGTACTATTTGAATATAGATACTAAATATAAGATTGGTATTCTATCCACAAATGCCTGTTAGTGCGGTGTATTTGATAATGTCCCATGTTTATGTGAGGATTGGTAAGGATTTGACGACTTATGTGGATGCGATTTGTATTAAAATGAGGTTTATTATTTGACGTCTATTGGCACTTCTTTCATCTAACTCTATCGGCATGCAGTACATTTTCTTAGTTAAAATTTCCAATGCATCCTATCGTCCCGAAGTGACTTTGTTATGAATCCATTTTATTTTGAATCATCAGGAGTTGGTATTATGAGAAAATTTTCTCAAAGCTGGTCTCCTATTTCGATGATACATGCAACTGGATAGAGAAGAACATTCTGATGATATATGTTCACTATTTTAGCATTGAAAAGATGATTAACTATTGGAGATGCTGTTTGTCATTGTTGGTCTTTGATATCTCATGAAAAATAAGATGATCTCGGATAAGGATGCGGTAAAATGGGGGGTTGTGCTTGAAAGAAGGTGAAACCTGTTTTCGACAATTGCATTCATAAAGGCTAACAAATTTCTCTTCACTTGAATGATATACTATAAGCATATTTCGCTTGGGGAAAAAGTTAAATTTCTGAAACCTAAGCTGCATTAATGTTATCCTTTGCTCTTGAACTTTTATCTCTTACGAATGTACCTTTATTGTCAGTTAAATAGTTCCATATCGAAAGTTAAATGCTTCAGTACGTATTTATGTTTCAATCGTTCAATACACCTTAGGATCTGACATATTTGTGATCATCAAAGTGGTAGGAACAAGTCATACTGTTTGTTATCTTTCTAATTCAGGATCTTCATGTACTATTCAAGGACAGTGCTATTTGCCATTTGGAATGCTAAATGGACACATTCGTGTAGTAGTACAAATGAACATTCGGAGATGAAATTCCTTTTTGATGATACTCCTTTCACTCAATTTAGCCTAGAGATGAAAATTCACATGGCCTATGGCAGCCAATCACTGCTCTTCTTGGTGATACTCCAAGTAAGTTTCATTAAAATATTTTTAGTTACATCTTAAACCTAGAGTTCTTATCAATTTATGTCCTTACTTATACACGAGTTGGTTCTGCTCACTGTAAACATATTTTTACGTGTCGTGCATTTAGTAAGTTGTTTTGATGCTACCCTATTGCTGCACAGCAAGATAATGTTAAAAAAAAAAAAGTAGAGGTACGGAAGAAAAATGTTGTAGTCCTCTTTGTGAGAATAGTGGATGTATTCAAGATTGTACAAACTATGGAGATATCAAGCTAACAAGCTCACACGACGTTCTGAGGAATTATGAGAGACAGTGACTGACTAGTTCAATGTTTCAGGGATCTACTATGAAAACAATTTACATACTTCTGACATTGATGAAAAAGTCAGGCAAGACTACATATGTACCAATACTCAATTAGGGATAGCAATCAGAGTAATTTACAAGTAGTAAAGGTTGCACGCATCCTTACATAGCGTTAGATGGCTGTCAACCTTAATGAGGGTTTTAAGTATATTCCTGCTATCACAAGGAGACAGCATAACTAAAATAAAATTCCAGGTTCTACACCATGCTGCCTCTTTTTTCTCTGAGCCTCCATTTTGTAGAGGCATGTCATGTTACCACTCCGGAATAAGAGCTATCCATTTACTATAATTTGATGTTGCCATCTATAATCCATTAATATTGCTGATATATTGGGTTGCTACGATTTCTCTCGGGTGTATCTTTCACACATCTGGCTTCTTAACAGAATGCTGGCTATTCTTTTCTTGGCTACGGTTTTTATAATCGCACACTCTTTATTCAATGAACTTGCTGCATGCTGCCCGTTCAATATAATTTTTCATCTTCAGTGATAGCAATTACTTTTCTGGTATTCCTCATGTTTTGACATTTTAGGTGTTGATGTCAAGAAGAATGTTATTGTTACAATTTCTTCTGATAAAGGTCTTTGTGGTAGGATTAATTCTACATCTGTCAAGATAAGCAGGGCTCTTCATAAATTAAATTCTGGTATATCGTGAGTTCGTTGATGCAGTGGACTTCCCCATTGGCGAAGTTTTGTTCATTATATTTCATTCTTGTTCTTCATAGGTCCTGAAAAGGAAAATAAATTCGTCGTTTTGGGAGAGAAGGCCAAGGCTCAACTTGTGTGGGATTCCAAGAAAGACATTGAGCTATGCATAACTGAGTTGCAGAAGAATCCCCTGAACTATACTCAGGTTTGTCTTTTAAACACATTTTCCTGCATATATCAACGAAAACGCACTCATTCGATTCCCATAAAGAATGCGGAGTTGTTGTCTGTGTTTTTTGTAGTCAAGACTCGAACATTGGGGTAAAAATGAGCGAGCATGGTCAAGCTTTGTTTGGCTAGATTAGGAGCAGGCATGATGTCATTTTGCACTTTATCTGTAAATTTAGTGGACAGCTGCTTGTATTTGACTAGATTGGGACAGGCTTACTGGTGGCAATCTATTACTGGAAACTTGCTTTATTCTCTATTTTGCCAGCCCAGTCTGCCATTTTTTCCTATCTGTAAGCTGCCTTTGCAGCTGCTTGAACTTTTGCCTTAAATTGTTTGATGGACTAAAGACTTGTGGAAAAAACTTGTAATACAATTGCAAACATAAGAGTAGTTACTGGACTTTTGAGAAATGAGAAATTAGAAATCTCGTGAATCCTGTTGCAGGAACATATGTTTCTGTTTCAACTCTTCAAGTTCTGTTTTTGGCACTGCAGGTTTCTGTGCTTGCAGATGACATCTTAAAGAATATTGAGTACGACGCTTTGAGGATTGTTTTCAACAAGTTCCATTCAGTTGTGTCATTTGTGCCAACAGCAGCGACTGTATTATCTCCCAAGGTCATCAATGGCGTGAATTTAGTGGCATGAATCTTTTTATGAGTGCTCTCTATTAGGATATTAATTCTATTTCTTGCTAATATAGGTTGTGGAGAGAGAAGCTGAATCAAGGGGAAAACTTGAGGGGTTGGATATTTTTGAAATTGAGGGTGGCAAAACAAAGAAGTACTTCAGAACCTAACAGAATTCCATTTTTCCTGTGTACGGTCTACCTTCATTATCATATTTTGATTGAAAAAGCCAGGCCAAGGATCTAATCCGCACTGTATTTTTATGTCTAATACGAAATGCTTTTAATGTTTTCTTCTGGTCATGTTCAATGCAGTCCTAGAAAATGCTTGCAGTGAACAAGGAGCTAGAATGTCTGCAATGGATAGCTCAAGCAGAAATGCTGGAGACATGCCTGATCGCCTCACACTCATAACAGGTTCGGTCACTATCATGGAGCATGATTGATACACAATATGGGATTGACATATGAACTAGATTTTAGCATCTTTTTCTCTTTGTACTGTCCTACTGTCCTATATTCCCGAAAATCCCTACCATCCATGCTCTACCAATGCATATCTTCACTTGCTGATCATATTTTCGAAGATGCACCTAGATAGTATAGAAATATGATTAAAAATTTTGTATCATGACTAATTTTAGAAATGACTCCCCTCCTCTTATTCATCATTCTAATTGGGATCTTTGTTTTTTTACTTTTTCATCAGAACCTGTCAAGCATCTATCACTACAGAATTGATAGAGATTATTGCTGGAGCATAAGCACTCGAGGTCTAATTCAGCAAAGCTTCTGCTGCACTTCTTGGACGTCGATGAAATAAATTATTAACAGTGTTGCACTTTTTGGTTACGCCTTGTAAATTTTCTTCGTTAATAATCTCCCCTAATAATCTTTTGGGGAAATATTGTGTTTATGATTTTAACTTTTTTTTGGAAAAATCATGTTTACCTATTATTGGTTTGCTCGGTTTCTATCGAAGAATTTATCTGAACTATTACAATTTTTGTTTTTTTGGTTTTTTTGTATCTTTATACTTTAGCACATTAGTTGTGTTTTATGTACCGTCTTCTTGATGTCCTTGCCTCGAGTCTTGACCTTCCCAATTGCTGCTCTTGGGAACTTCTGTTGAAGGAGTTATTGTTGTTTTGACTTGACTAATCTATTACTAAAATTTTGATATGTCATCATGTAAGAGACCAAAAATATTTATATTTGGAAATGGGAACGGTGGCCCTTGTTAATGAAACTGACAATTGACATTTTAGAAAAAATGAAAAAGAAACGAAAATGAGCATATGCTGATTCTTTTTCATCTTGATCATGATAAATGACTCTTAAGAACTTCTCATTTTAGGTCTTGGGATTGGCGAAGGCATGGACAATGCTACAATCTCTTGAGGAGGTCTTGAAGGAGAGATGATGAATATGCTACTCTCGCCGGCCAGCTTGCAGAGAGGAAGGCAGCAGATGAGGTCGCAACCCAAGAACTTGTCGAATTGAATGAGGCTTTGGGGGGAAGAAGAGGCAAACGCTGGAGATGCTAGGTTTGAGATGTAAGAAGAAGACACTATATGCACATCGATCATTTTAATGATTTCGATCATGTAAGGCCAATGACACGTTATGAGAAAATGATGACAATCTGAAGAAATAACTTTGAAAAACAAGAAAATTGTTCTCTTCAAATTTCTACTATATTAGGACAAAGGCAACCATCATATAACACTCATTCAACTTTATGAAGTTAGGTTTTACTTTTCAACTTCATCCAAAAGTTAGATGAACAATAGATTAGAGACCAACTTGTGATGACACAATAGGTTGGAGACCGATTGGGCAATTTTCTCATTTTTTAAATTACGTATTTATATTTCAAAAAATGATATTGTGTTGTGTTAAATTCACCAATAATTACCAACTTCATACATAGTGTCGTATTGACTATTCAATTTGATTTTATTTCACTATGGCCTCCAATTTTATACATAGTGTCACATTGGTCACCAAATTTGATTTTGTTTCCATGTGACCATCGACATTTATACTTCGGGTGTGTTTGAACCACATTATTTTGGAAGAATGTATTTTGGAATAGTAAATTGATGGAGAATGTGTGGTTGAAAAAAAAGAAAAATTGTGTGGTTGAAAAAAAAAAGAAAAAGTTATTGATGTGATGAAAAATATTATTTTATTGAAGAATGTGTGGTTGAAAATGAGTAGAAGAATGAAAATTGTAATCTGTACTGAATAAGAGCTAAAAA
>CAIGRL010259510.1:0-10315 GCA_903798325.1 Fraxinus xanthoxyloides | reverse complement strand
CTTTTAATAGAAGAGGGATTATAATCTCAAGTCCAATTAACTGGAGATGCTATTGTAGACCTTGAATAGTTTGAACACAACTTGAGTGCTCAAGTGTCCGTGGAACATTATACAATAACCACAAAGGCACAAACTTGATAAAGATGCCACAAGAATAACTGCAACCATGGTTTCAAGTCTGTCAATTTTTTACGCCTTTTATCCTAATTTTTCATTGCATCCACAATTCCAAATCTTTCATTCCCTAAAACTTATGAATAGTTTTCATCTATATGTCCGTTAGTTAACAAAAAAATTGAAATTGGCCACATTTTTAACAATTGCAAAAAGGGTAAAATAGTGACTTTATATTTTTCACATAAAATAATCAAAATAGTTAAATAATAAAAAAAGGAGAAAAGATGAAAATAAAACTTCATATTTTTTTTCCACCTCAACTTCTACTCATCCCCTTCCAATGAGGAAATACATGGAAATGACTGGTTGACCCAACCATATTTTCATTATGGTCTTTGACCATATAAAAAAAAAAGATAAAAGTTGGTGAAGTTAAATACAAAAAGCTAAAAATACTAGCATCTTGTGCAAAATGTTTGAATGGAGATGAAGAATAAAAAAGAAAAAACACACACAGTCCAACAGTCAGATCTAGTCGAAGTCGTCATCCTCACAATCAACCCAACACCGACCACCACACAATCCCATCACCGACGACATTATCTTCAACAAGGTTAGATTTTTTGTGGATTATGAGATTGATTGTTCATATATAGTAAAGATTAAATTTAACATTTATGATATTTATTCTTTATTATTTAGGTAGATGTTTGATTGTAGACTAGATTTATGTATTTTTTTTGGAACTATTCTTCATTATTTAGGTAGATGCCTGAGTGTAGACTAGATTTATATATTTTTTTGGGCTTCTTCTCGCCAGAAATGATGATTTTTCGACGAAAAATCGAAACAGACGACTATTAATGGTCGCTAAACTCGACTGTTAACAGTCGGGTTTATGGGCCCCAACTGTTATCATTTTCGATGAAAAATCAAAAAAGATGATTGTTAACGGTCGCTAGACTCAACTATTAACAGTTGGGTTCATGGGCTTCGACTCTTAATAGTCTGTCCAAACCCTTTTTTGGCCTATTTTTATTTTATTTTTTTTCATTTTTTACTATTTATTAATTCTTTTCTCTTTATGATAATTTAAAATTTTAAATTTTAAATAATATGTATATTCTTCATTTAATTTCTATAACTTCATTTTGTTTAATTTCTTTTTTATTATTATTTTTGAAAATAATTTTAAAATTTCTTAATATTTTTCTTCATATTATAAATATTTTTTTTCAATTTAAAATTCTTTTACTTAATTTATTTTTATGATAAAAATTGTTTTTTTCAATTTTAATTAAATAATATTTATATTCTTTATTTGATTTTTATAATTTTCTTTTTTTTTATTTTTTTGTTTTTATTATTATTTTTATAATAGTTTTAACTTTTTTTTATTGTTTTCTTCTTATTATAATTTATGTTTTTCAATTTAAAATACTGTTTATTATTCTTGCTTTAATTTTTGTATTTGTATAATTTTCTTTAATTTATTAAATTTTTCTTAATTTTTAGAATTTCTTAATTATTTTCTGTTTTCATAATTTAATTTTTTCAATTTAAAATGTTTTTTATATTATTTCTTTAATTTTATATTTTATAGTTGTTTTATTTAAATTTTTTTTATTTTTGTCTGTAATTCTTTTTTTCTCCTTTAATTTATTAAATCGTTTTTATTAGCATCGACGTAAAATGAGTCTATTTCTTGCGTATAGTAGTTACAATTAGATTAATTTTCTAAAATGATGTTTTATTACATTATCTTTTGTAGAATGTTTTAACATTTGAATTTTTGCAGAATGGAGTACTATCTCGATATTTTGTTGAGACAGATGACAGGAAAATGTATTTGGAAGAGCAGTTTTGATAGTTTTACTATTGTATTGGAGTTGCTCGATGACTAGTACAAAGATATGCTACGTCAGTGCTTACTACTTCCCTTGTATCAATTGAGAGACATGTAGTACTCCGAGTAGATCATCGATGCATTATTTTATCGGCTGGTTAAACCAGTTAACGATGATACCTTACATTTCGACCTCGGGGGCAAGGTAACTTCTCTACATTTAAGTTTGCCCTCATGGCTGGACTGAAGATTACGTGCGAAAAAGTAGCTAGCAACAGTACTCAAAGAAGTAATATGTTGTACGACGCATATTTTCAAGGATAGGACAGTGTTTCTGTCACAATTGATTGGTAAAACCAGATGTTGGACATATCGAAGCTGGGATTGGACTATATCTTTGAGAGAGTGGTGATGTGTCATCACAAAAACCTATGATTGACCTTTTTATTTGGAAGTTATTGATGACATCGATGCATTCAACAACTGTCCATAAGGGAAAAACGTTGACATATGGTTGATTTCATCCTAATATTTTGATCATAACAAATAAGATTTATATTTGTTTCTAACAATTGATTTTGAGTGATGATAGTTCAATGTTGAAGTCAATCAATCATTGCCAAAATCAACGCATTATAAATTGGGCTTATGAAAAAGATCAAGATCGAAGTCAAGCATTAAAGCTAAATGTCAAGAAAGATCAAGATCAAGAGTTTAAGAGCCAAACATGAAAGAAATTTCGAAACAAGATCAAAAACTAGGCTTTCAAGATCGTATGTAAATGTATAATACTTTAATCTTTAGTAATAATTGACAATAACTCAAAAATCATTTTGTACACAAAGTTATTTTCATATCACTTGCATAAAATATTTTTGATCAAAAGTGAAATTGATTTTCAAAGTGATACTTGAATTTAAATCACGGCTCTAAAAAAAGGTCAAAGGCAATGGTCAACCGGACGTCCGATTGACCAGGTGGACGTCGGGTTCGCCAACGATCAGCTTTTTGACCGTTATTACCTCAACGGCTAGTTGGTCATCGGTTCGTGGTGGACGTCCGATAGGGTGGTCCGGTTGGATAGAACTTTTTGGATTTTGACTATTATAAATACCACTTTACTTTGCATTCAAAATACAACTAGAAGAGAGATTTGTTATGAAATATATTTGTAAAATATCTTCTTTGAATTTACATTTTTACATTCATTTCATTTATCTCTTCATAATAAAAATTTTGATTGTTGAATCAAAACTTCTTGAATCACTTCTCTCATCAAAGTTTTTCATTTCCATTTGTGCTTAATTTATCTATATGAATTTTAAAAGAGATATATTTTTGAAGAAGATTCTTGCACTTACATTGCATAAATGTTTCTTCTTCTTCCTATTGAAACTTTGATTGATTGAACTAAATTTGTAAAATCATCATGTACATCAAAGTTTCTCAGTTCTCTCTTAACACTTAATTTATTACAATAATCTATTAAAAGAGAGATATTTCTTGAGAAGGTTTTTAACTTGCATTGTATTTATCTCTCCATCTTCTCATTGAAACACTTTGATTGATTGAATCTAATTTTTATTATCATTCATCAAACTTTTTCCTCTAATACTTGATCTATCATTCATTACTATTTATCGAAGTATTAGCCTATCTTAGTACTTAATTTGTTTGTATTATTTATCAAGAGATGAATTTCATTATAAAATCACTTTGATAAAGTGTGGGTCGTGTTGAAGTTCCTTAAAGATCAACATTGTATAAGGATCGGTGCTCTTTATTGTAAGTTACCGTGTGGGTCATATTAAGGTCCCGTAAAGCTCAGTAGTGTGGGTCGTGTTGGGGTCCCGTAAAACTCAATATTGTATAAGGGTCGGTGCTCCTTATTTATAAGTATCGGAAGCGTTGTAAAGGGTTGGATTGCACCATAAGTCAATCAACATAGTGAAAAAGACATTGCTCACGCCGGAATGCTTGGTAACGGAGGACGAAGATCATTGTTTTGGATCGAACCTCCACAATTATATCGTTTGCACCATTTATCCCTTTTACTTATCATTTTTATATCTGTACAAATTATGTTGTTCCACTTACTTGCTTATTTGTATTTAGTTGTATTCGTTTATTTGCACTTATTATTTGATTGTCTACTTGTTTGAACTTGCTTATGATTATTAATTTATCAATGTGTTTTTAACTTTCGTGGTTCTAGTTAATTATTCGAAAAAGTTTTAAAAAAAAATTCACCCNCATAAGTCAATCAACATAGTGAAAAAGACATTGCTCACGCCGGAATGCTTGGTAACGGAGGACGAAGATCATTGTTTTGGATCGAACCTCCACAATTATATCGTTTGCACCATTTATCCCTTTTACTTATCATTTTTATATCTGTACAAATTATGTTGTTCCACTTACTTGCTTATTTGTATTTAGTTGTATTCGTTTATTTGCACTTATTATTTGATTGATCTACTGGCTTGAACTTGCTTACGATTGTTAATCTATCAACGTGTTTTTAACTTGCGTGATTGTAGTTAATTATTTGAAAAAGTTTTAAAAATCAATTCACCTCCTCTTGGTTAGTTATTCTTGGGCTTTCAAAAAGATATTTAGAAGACGCCATACACGTTTTCACTAGATCACATTCAAAACACAAAGGGTCCTTACATAAGTACGCTACTTATGGATTACCATTGGCGGTGCATGTAAGTGTTTAACATAATTAACGTTAAATTATTTTTTATACTATATTTATATATAATAATTGTATGTGTTGCAGATCTAGGCATATGAGACTATCTCCCTCTTAGATGCTCGATTTACGAGGAGATGAAAGACATGTTGCCCTCCAATACGTCATATCGAGCATCTAAAGCAGACGGTTGTCCATCCGGAAGATACTATCAGTTCTCTCATCGACGACCCTCGTGTGAGTATTATACATTTGCGATTTATATTGTATGTCGTTTCAAAATCTCTGGACATGATCATTAACTTGTTGAAATGTCAATATATCAGTTTGAAGTTCTAACTGAGTTGACGCCGTCAATGGATGAGGATGGTCGAGGTTTTGTACATGAATCAACAATTTAGCATACTCAAGACAACCAGATGTCCAATTCCATCCTGGACCAAGATTGTGTATGTGAATTGAATATAATCTGTTGGTTACCGTTTTGTATAAATTATTCTGTTTTAATTAAGTTATTAGTTTTTAATGTTGTTATTTGTTCAAGAGTGAGGTCTAGTTGATTGATGATTACGTTCATCTTGCATATTACTTCCATCGAGTGGATCATCTCCGCCGATGAGATCTCTTTCTCCCACATCTAATACCTCCCAGTGGATCTTTTGTACATAGTCAGTGTTATTATACAGATGATCTATATGTACATCTGACTAGGTTTATCATAGAGGAGGTGGGCGAGCTACAACAAAAGTTGAGAAAGTAGATGGGCCCACTATGACGAAAGTTGGGAGATGAGGTAGGGGCACTGCAATGAGAGTTAAGAGGTGAGGTAACAAATTTACACCATGATATTGGAGTGCTATGAGGCTATGTAGTGGACCTTCATGATAAGGTAGCAATGCTACAAAGTGATATAGTAGGAAAATAAGAGGGTGACAGATGGGGAGACGGAGAAAAGGGACACCCATAGTTGGGACAAATGAAGGTGCATTAGAATCATTTTTGTTATTTGCAGAGCATGAGATGGTGGCTTCGATGGGGACGAACGACGTAGCAAAGGATGGCGGGTCGGAGGGGTTAGCCCTAATAACAAAGGAGGTGGAGAGCCCCGAGGGGAATAGTGTGGCAATCCTCGAGGTTGATGGGTTGAAGAATGAGGAGATGATGCCCGTCATGACAGAGGGTAAGAAACGTGCTATTGAATTGACGGTGAAGGTGGTCGTTAAAGGCCAAGATTACCGTCATAGTACGTCATTTCTCCCTTCTCGACTGAGACGAAGAGGATGACGTCCGTGGACATGACGTATCACAATATCTTCCGAGAGGTGGACCTTGTCAGTGGAAAACATTCGAGACGGAGTGGAGAAGAATTATACTTAGGTGTATTTTAAGATTTTAGTAAAGTACAATATCTCATCTATGCTTCTTTTAACATTTTTTCTTTTTCTTTTTTCAGATCTAGCTACACTAGCTCAAAAGTCGATATTGGACGCTTATTTATACATGATTTGTTGTATACATAATTGTTACGCAATTATGTAATATCGCAATTGTTATTTATACATAATTTGTTGTTTATTAAATTAAATAACTCCATATTTTTTACTGGTGTTTCTATCCTAGCACATCGACTTGGCTTTGCGCTTTTTGTGCGATCAAGCTCGAAGATATCCGAGATCATTTGACATTCTGGGCCGAGTCGTATTGAGTACCGAATTCGTATGTGTCATTACCATTGAGTATTAGTCGCTCTAACTTATGGGGAATGAGTACACGGTGCCTGAATATATACTCATGGGTCATAGAAATGTGACCGAGTGTTGAGAAAAAGTCATGGATGGGTGGGTTGTACACATATGTACATTCTAGTGATCGCGAATTATCACTTCTTTGTCGTAAAGATCGTCTTTACTGATTTCACTATATATGTGTATGACTATTATCATATATGTCCGACATAAGATCAACTAGAGCATATATTGGAGCTGGTGAATGTGATCGTTCCTTTGATGACTAGACAAGCAGAGGTGATTGTACATGACAGATTAACCATCATGCGGGACACGATAACAATGAGATATGCGAGGCTGTAAGTATTTATAATTTTTTTAGTTTGGAAACTTAAATTTTAGCTATGAGTTATCGAACTAACACATTGTTAGTTAATTGCAAGGGAGATTGTGGCATGTTCACAATCAAATATATTAAGTTTTGGGAAGTGCTTGGTGTACATATAAGGTTGATGGAATTAATCAATTCTGGATAGAAAATTGGAGGAAGTGATCCGTAATAAATTGCATATTATTTTAGTTGTATGAAAATAAAGTATGGGGACCTAACTGCAACTTTATAATAGTTGATTCGAAGCATGAAACCGTGGTTAAGGATTAACATTGATGGATTACATATCCGTTTAATTATCATTTAAAGGAATATGACTTGTACAAAATTTGTGAGTGTGCTTCGCTGATCTCCACATGTCGTACATGCGCGATTAAGGAAACTCTCCATGTGATTCAATTTCGAATGTCAACGAAAAATTAAGTGAGAGAACATAGTAAGGAACTTCCCACTCGACTTCATTGGTATAAGAAATATAGTCTCAACATGTGTTACTCTCCATAATCAGCCGTGTAACAAGGAGAGTATAAGGTTCTCACTGCAAAGCCTCTATACATAGTCACTATGACTGCGTGTTCACATGGAAAGCTCTCCAATTGAAATCGACTACAAGTACAGGTGTTATTGGTCAAATCTACCATGTATGTAATATTATGCGCACATTTCACAAAGAAGTGTAACTCATCCAGTTTTCTTGCAACCTTCGCAGCCTTGAAGAGTTTATTCTTCTAGGCCAAGGGTTAGCACGCTCGAGCAATCAATCGTGAAACTACTGCTACAGCTTGTTATGAATGTTCTCATTCATTGCGAAGATCAGTAACTCTCAATCCTTTTTGAATAATACATTGAGACGTCATCATATTGTATCAACATCTTGAAAAATGTAACCGCGCCCATTGTTCAATGTGTTAGATAATCCCATGCCGGTGATATTTACTTCCTATTTCGACCATGAACTTATTACAATTTTCAACACTGTAAGCTTTTGCCTGCTCTCAACTTATTGCATTCTTCAATATCTGGCCAATTTAGCATAACTCTCCTCAGTCAAGTCCATTAAATACTCAAACGTGCATTCTTTGGCCTCCAGGCCTTCGGTAACTCATGATCACTCCGTATTCTCGACGGACGTTGTTAATGATTTCCGAAGGTCTGCAGATCGTGCGTGGGTCCTCATACTTGTGCATTATCTGTCGACCAATAAATCATGCTGGACTTGTTTGTGATCATTTCGACTTCACAAATATGTTCCCGAGTATGCTACGAACTATAAATAACTCATTCGTGTCTATCTTCGCGCTGCAAATGCCACCGACAACTTTCCTCAACACATATAATTGTCAACAATGATTTGTTTGATTACTTAACTTTGAACTCGAAGTTGTATTTTAGTATAATCTGTTGCATAGCTTTCTGCAAATCTTTCTTTGTTTTAAACAGTTACTCGACATACAAATCCCCATCATCGAAAATCACATGCGAAGAATTAGATGACGATCCACTCAATCCAGCCCCTGAGCTCTTACCTAACTCATGCCTCGACGGAATAAATCAATTAAATCTTCATTTTTAAATGCATTTTCATTCTCATTGTTATAAACTACTGAGTGAATCTTGTGCATAATAGCGAGATCACTATGTCCCAAAAATTATTGGCATTGTGATCCCCTATCTGAATTTTCTTGTTTAGCTTCGACAACATTGTTACTTACTAGAGTCACACAAAGAGGGGTCGTGTGCATTTTGTTCAATTTAAATAGATAATTCATTTAAGCATTATAAGTAACATTCATATATAGAATCGGAATGGATGAATGCTCGTTGAATTGAAATCTTGGTTCTATATCGTATTGAGAGGATCGACTTTCAGCTTGTTTTATAAATAATGGTACATTTTCGCATATGATGTACTCGATATTATGAAAATTGGAATACCACCACGTATATCACTCGTCCATTTTCACACCCATTGATTTTTTCATCCAATTCGAAATCATCAAAGTAATAAATTGGATTAAGCCATATCTACATAACGAAACAAATATTTAAATTATAAGAAAAAAATAATCTGAAAATTGGCCCAGCCACTTAGCAACATAATTTTTAATTAAAAAAATAAAAAAATAGTCGAATCGGCTATTAATAGCCAACTGTTGAGGTGACTGCCAGCTGTTAAGGTTGGCCATCTATTATACATTTACATGAATCTCGTCTGAAAGAATATATATGCAAATGAATTTTTTCTTATTTATACTTAAAAAAATTATAGATATTTTTTTAAAAATTACATACATATTAATCTATGTTGAAATAAAATTCATCGATTAAAAAGTATACTAATTTAACGAAAATGAAATCAAATATACGTAAATATATTTACTGATCCGAAGTGATAGATTTTAAAAAAATATTCTTGTTTAGCATTTGATAAATTTTTGAGATTTTGAGGTTGAAGCAAATTAAAAATGAGAGAATTTTTATCTTTGTTGGAATAAACAGAATTGAGAAGTTAGCTGATTTTTGAAATTTTTAATAGTAAGGTTTTGATTTTTACTTGTTAGCCCCTGTTTGGCCCACATTAAATTTCTCATTCTCATTCTTCTACTCATTTTCAACCACACATTCTTCAATAAAATAATATTTTCCATTACATCAATAACTTTTCTTTCTTTTTCAACCACATATTCTCCATCAATCTACTATTCCAAAATACATTCTTCCAAAATTATATCCATCAAACACACTCTAAATCATTCAATATCTATCNTGAGGTTGAAGCAAATTAAAAATGAGAGAATTTTTATCTTTGTTGGAATAAACAGAATTGAGAAGTTAGCTGATTTTTGAAATTTTTAATAGTAAGGTTTTGATTTTTACTTGTTAGCCCCTGTTTGGCCCACATTAAATTTCTCATTCTCATTCTTCTACTCATTTTCAACCACACATTCTTCAATAAAATAATATTTTCCATTACATCAATAACTTTTCTTTCTTTTTCAACCACACATTCTCCATCAATCTACTATTCCAAAATACATTCTTCCAAAATAATATCCATCAAACACACTCTTAACTAAAATGATAGTATTTCTTTTAAACAAAACTATATTTTGTAATTGTATAGTATAGTCAAGGACATCTTTGTTTTTAACACCAAAAATGCCATTGTGGAAATATGCAATTATTTGAAAATTCAAAGTGAAAATTAAGGGGTTTGACTGAGCCATTTTAAAAGTACCCCCTCCCAACCAGACCAAAACCCAGGAAATTGGTTGCTTGTCATTGACTGTAGAGTGTAGAATTGTCATAAAAATGAAGGAAAGAGAGATGATTGAGTTTAAGAGGGGCATCCTATAGGAACAAAATGACATTTTGGAGGTGAATTCCAAAAGAATGATAAATATAGGAACAAAAGCATTTGAAGGTGGATTCCAATGGAATGATAAATTATGGGAGGGCAAACAAAATGACAGAAAATAGTGTTGAAATAAATGGATTGAAGGGTAGTGAAGAATTATCTACCTTACCTTAAAAGA
>CAIGRL010259506.1:0-16789 GCA_903798325.1 Fraxinus xanthoxyloides | reverse complement strand
TTAAAATGTGCTATAAAATGATTTGAGCTGTAAAATTAAAATTATGAAATGATCTGATTTATTTAATTAATTTGTTAATTTATTTAGAAAAAATAAAATAATTTAATTAATTCAATAAAAAAATAAAAAATTATTTAGTTTTGGTTCTTATTCGGTTATTCAATTCTTGGTCTAGACCCGAGACCCAACCTAAACTCATCGATTCCCGATTCGGGTACCTGTTCAGGTATTTAACTTATGAAGAACCGCTCGATTCGGTTCGGTTCGGGTCAGTTCGGGACTTTTGGATACCCCTAACTGGGAGTACATGTTCTACAACTATTTATTACACATATTAACATTTGGAAGAGGGAGAAATTTTGAGAAGTTAGCGTATAATGTATAGATTAACATAGCTATTTTTTTCAAATATTTAGTATATGTTTTGTGTTAAGCTTATTATATGTCAATATTTTATTTGCTAACACAATTTTTAATTCATATGAAAAATTTTGTCTTTATGCAGAATTTGAAATTGTCACTAAGGGCATTTTGGTCTAAATTTTAGCAAAATGGACAAATTCGCAAATGGAAAAAATTTGGGATATTTTGGCATATGAAAATATGGAAGTGGAGTATTGTAGAAGTTTGCTCCAAGAACTTCGATTCAGTGATTCTTGAGTTCAAGTTCACGCTATTAATCTTAATCAACAACCAATCCAAATGGCTCAACGCACAACCAATAATTTAGGTTGCTACTTATTCTCTAACCTATAAAAGACAAGAATATGATGGTTTGCAAATACAATGAGAAGAACACAATGGAGAATCACTCAAGCACACAACAGTCGAGAGGATAACAAGGAGGCAACCAATGTTTTCTTACAAAGAAAAACACACGCAACAATATGTAGATGTAGGCTAGATACCTATTAGGCCAAGAAAGGGGTTAAACAGGCCAAGATATATAAGAGCCCTCCTATAAGTGACATTGGGACCATGAGCAGCTCAATCCATTTGGTTACTTCTAATGGCTCGTGTTGTTTTTAGGTTGAGCCTTTAAATTGAGTTGTTGATAATTAACACCTCCGTTGGTCGAGGTCTATGAAATATAATTTAAATCATTTAATATCATGATCCGAGATTTATTGTGTATCAAAATCTAACAAATCTTCACCTCAATACCCAATCAACTTGCAAGCATACAATGCAAATTTTATACTTACATAATCAAGGTAACCAAACAAATTTGGAATCACGGAAGTTGCCTCTTGTCTTAGACCCAAAACACATACCATACCTACTTCATATACTCACTTGGGCTGAAGTCAAGAAAACCAAGTAGAAATAGTTAATCATAGTAATCAATTGAAAACATATAAACATGCGACAAAGATATAATATAGGATCACACACAAATCTTTTCAAATATGTTCATAGAGAATATTAGACTAATAAAAAGTTAATCAAACAAATGGCCAACACATATACAACAAATGCATAAATGACTCCGTAAAAAGATCTCACCACACTTATTGTACTCCATTCCATGTAACTCACACAGATCCACATAGAGTAACGAGACCCAACAATAACATTCGCCACAATTCTCGCCTTACCCTTCTGATTATCCTTCTTCTTAGGACAACTCCTCATAAAGTGTCCAACCTTACCACAATTGTAAAATCGCTTACCGCCGGACTTGTCCCAATCCCTACCCGTCTTCTTACCACCTTCATCTCTACTCATGTCACTACTATCTTGAGGCTTAACTAGATTTATTTCCTTAAAGTGCGTTCAACTTCTCATCATATGTACTTCATCACTCTTATCCTTGTTTTGAGCCTTAATCTTTAATTCTTTACTCTTAAGGGAATCTATGACAACTTGGGTGTTAAAGTGTCCATAACATACTTAATTACATTCTTAACCTTGTTATATGAGTTAGGCATGGAGTTAAACAAAATAATGACCTTATAAGTTTTAGAAACATTTTCATTACGATTAACAATATATTGAACAAGTTTGTTAAAAACGTCCAAATTGTCATCAAGATCTTTTGAATGAGTCATTTTAAAATTGAAAATCTTCGAGTAAATACAAATTGTTAGGAGTAGACTTAAGTAAATATAAATTCTCCAACTTTTTTCAAACATTTTTTGTAGTATCAGTTTACCAACTTTTCTCAAAACAATATTAATGGTGTAAAATAATTGAAGCATCAGCAATTTCGTCGAATTCTTCCTTTTCTCTTTTGATAAATTTTTAGAAAAGTTGCCATCTATGGCTTTTGAAATTGTTTGTTGGATTAAAATTTCTCTCATTTTTGTTGCCAAATTGAAAGGTTTAATTTTCCTATGAGAATTTCCAAATAAAAATATGCAGTCATTTTTAACACAGAATAACAAAAAAGTAGGAATAATCAATGCAATACAAAATATGTCAACAAAATCACTTTTTCACGCAATGCAAACCTCACACAGTGACTTAAGTGGCAATTAAAACACAGAAATAATTAATGACTTGCAATCAAATCCAAACTTCAAATAGGGTATATAATTCGTAAATTCCAGCACACGCAATGGTTACCCTACACCATAACCCCAATCATAATGTTACCATACATGATGACTTGCTAGTACTAGAATTTAAAGAGATTATCCAA
Source organism: Fraxinus xanthoxyloides (assembly GCA_903798325.1). NCBI lineage: Eukaryota > Viridiplantae > Streptophyta > Magnoliopsida > Lamiales > Oleaceae > Fraxinus > Fraxinus xanthoxyloides. The sequence continues at coordinate 14,145 of CAIGRL010259506.1, read as the reverse complement.
TTTATTGAGCAGGCCAATCTACGGTCCGTAAATAATGAGAGGTGTGAATTTTGCGAACTTTAGGACCAACACTATTATCCCTAAAGTTCCAACAACTGCATCAACCAATCAAGCAAATTTCGGATCTCGAACGCTCAGGGCAAAATCATCCAAATTCAATGTATAACCTGAAACAAAAAAACTAACAACACTAAAATGTTAGAAAAACAATGAGGACCAAACTACCTGAAGACCACTTCGCTGATTTCCGTCGAACGCGCCCTCACTCGCCCCGCCAAAGTTGTGCCTGTAAGCTCTACATGCCGCACCGCAAGACTGTCCTTTGCCTATTGAGCTCGTCGGTGGTGTTGGTTTCTCCAAATGGCCATTGGTTAGTCGAAAAGCAGAAAACTAGATCCGGGCATATTTGAAAAAATTTGGGCAGCTTCTTTTTTGATTTTTGCCTCATTTTCTATCCATTTTTAGATCAATTTCTGGTCGAAATCTCACTACCTTGAGGCTCTTATACCAATTGTTGTGGAAGCTTGCTCCAAGATCTTCGACTTGGTTATTTACGGTCTTAGTTTCATGCTATCAATCTCAATCAACAACCAATCCAAATGGCTCAACCCACAACAAACCACTTAGGTTGTTACTTATTCTCTCACCTACAATGGACAAGAATATAGTGGTTTGTAGATAAAAAAGAGAAGAAAACAATGGAGAATCACTAAAGCGCACAATAGGAGAAAGGATAACAAGGAGGCGGTCAAATTCTTCTTTCAAAGCAAAATGGACTTTCACAAAATGGAGGAAGCATCAATATATAGATGTGGCACCTTTTGGGTCAAGAAATGGGTTAAATGGGAAAACATATAAAAGAGCCCTGCAAAAAGTGACTTTGGCCATGAGCAGCTCAATTCATTTGGTTGCTTTTAATGGCCCACGTTATTTTGAGTTGAAACTTTAAATTAAGTTGTTGATAGTTAATTCATCCATCAGTTGAGGCTTGTGAAAAATAATTCAAACTGTTTAACATCATTGTCCGAGATTTATTGGGTATCAAAACCCAACATGGAGATGTTTACAATTTCCTATTGATTTTATTTTTTCTAGTATACTCCATTAATGTTTGGAGTCAAATCCATCAATAAAAACTAATGAAATGCGGGTATGGATGAAGGCTTTCTTACATTTCTTATAATCATAGCATTAAATGATAGCACAAGAATAACTAACCAATAGGGGGTGAATTAGTTTTTAATCAAAAAAATAATATAACTTTAAATAAAGATTAAATAGATTAATCCAACTAATAAACATAAATGTGAAAGCTATAAGTAAAAAGGAAGACATGATGCAAATGATATAATTGTGGTTCAATCCAACATAATGATCTTTGTCCTCTATTACCAAGCTATTTGACATGAGCATGGACTTTTCACTGTATTGATTGACTTATGGTGCAATCCAACTCTTTACAGCGCTTTTGATGACTTACAAACAAGGAGCACCTATCATTATAAAATACGGAGCTTTACTGGACCTCAATATGACCTACACGTTTAGAGTAAATAATTTTAAAATGAAGACTCTCTTAATAAATGATACAAATGAATTAAGTACCAAGATAGGCTAACACTTCAATGAATAGAAATAAATGATAGCTCAAGTGTTAGATAAAAAACTTTGATGAATATGATAATTAGAAATTTGATGAATCAATCAAAGTTTTTCAATGAGAAGATGTAAAAGAAATAAATTCAATATAATTTCAAAAATCTTTTCAAAATGTATCTCTCTTTTAATTAATGATTATAATAAATTAAGTACCAATAGAAAAATGAGAAACTTTGATGAATATGATGAATTACAAGTTTGTTTCAATCAATCAAAGTTTTTAATGTGAAGAACTAGAAGACATATATGTAATATAAGTTCAAAGATTTTCTTTAAATATATATCTCTTATATGAGTAACAATAGAAAGAAGTTAAATATAAAAAGAATCAAAAGATATCTTACTTTGATACTCGTTAAGAATGCTTTGATGAATGCAAGAAATAGAAGTATTTATAGAGCTCAAAACGTAAAAAAAAATGTGTGAAGTTTGGATGACTCATCTAGTTGATCGCCTCTTATCTGGATGACCGAAATAGACATTTTTTACAATAAAAATTAGATGTCAGAACGAACAAATTTTAGACCGTTGGAAGCTTTCGATCGACTGCTCGTCAGTTTGATCCTTTTACGTTTTGGCCCAATTTGTTTTGATTCGAAGGTTTTGAAGGACATAAACTTTTGGAAAGTATTTTTAACTAACTTTTCAAGATAAAAGATTTTTTCAAGTCCAAATATCAATTTCAAAAGTCATTTTCATATTTGATCAAATCATTGAATTAGAATGGCTTTTAACGCACAAAATTATTTTTAATGCATATAAAGATTTTGAGTTTAAGCATTCATTATCAAATATCAAAGTCTTAGTACCTTTATACTTTATCTAAGAAATTAAGTCTTTGATCTTACTCCAAAATTTGGCTCTTAAGTTCTTGAATGTGTGACTTTGATATTGACTTCCTTCATGAATCGATTTGTAATGATAGCTTTTGATCTTTTGACGATCATTGATCAATTTTTCATCGCATGCTTTGAAAAACTATAATCACTTAAATTCAACTTCTTAGTAAACAAGATTAACTAGTTTGTTATAATCAAAACTTTAAGGTTATAATCAACTATAAGTCAACATTAAACTATTGGGTTTTGTGACCCAAATTCGAACTAGGGTTTGCATAGCTTGGAGTATTAGCTAGAAGTCAAATAGGATCTAAGGAGGAAAAACGGAGTTGATAGTACTCGACTTCCGCCCTCCAATGCTCGAGCAGAGGGGAAAATTTTTTAGCAGGGAGCTACTACTTGCCTAAGGCGCGCTAGCTAGGTGCTCGAGTGCTGTAGAATTTCGGGTTTTCTTTGTTTTGTCGTCACACGTATTCTTTACCAAATTTTCACCTTTAAAGCTATTTATAGGGTTTAACATCCATCACTATAAATAGTAGACCTATGTTTACAAGCTTTGTGTTGCTGAATGTTAGAATAATTGTGTAGGAACACAATTATTGTAATTTCTCCCCATCATAGTTGTTAAATGACATTTCCAATTCCTCTGTCAAATTAAATTCCTGCATTTGTGTTCATCTTGTTGTTTTGATCAATACTTTATATCATGTCGTATAACATTGTCAGATCCTGGCAAATGGTATCAGAGTTTTGGTTTAATTTGAGTTTTTTGTTCTTGATGATAACCATAAAGTATGACATTTCACTTTTGGATCGTAACATTAGATTCTCGTGTAGCAAGTGAAAATGCAAGTAGCATTCAATCAAATGGATTTAAATGATGTGTTGTTGGGATTTGGCAAGATGCCTAGAACTTGGACAACGGATGAGAAACAATGTAAGTATCGAAAGTTACTTTCACAAATCCATCTTCATTTTTCGAACAATATTCTTCAAGGTGTTTTAAAGGAAAAAATTACGGATGCATTATGCTTGACGTTGAGCAACTGTGTATGACTAAAAGTCTAACAAGTAAACTTTACCTGAAGCAGCCTTTGTACTCTCATCGCATGACATAAGGTGGGTCGTTGGAAGATTATTTGCCTGTCTTTTATGAGATCGTCGCTGATTTGGAAATCATGGAGGTAAATTACGATGAAGAAGATTTTGGCTTAATTCTTTTGTGTTCATTGTCCGCTTCGTTTACATCATTTAGAGACATGTTCTTGTATAGTCGTGATACTCTCACCAATAAAGATGCGTATGATGTTTGTTTTCAAAGAAGAAGATAAAGCACTTGGTTGGATTGGGGCTAGAGATGGAAGACATTTTTGTTCATGGTGGTCACGGAAGGGGCAAATCGAAATCTAATTTCAACCATCAAATTTGTTTTTATTGCAAAAAGAAATGGGAAGGCAATCAGATACTTCAGGCGAAGCAAATATGGCAAAGGACTATTAAGTATGGGGATTGTTTGACTATTTTTGACGATAAATCTAAACCGACAAGGATTGAATTCTGGATTCAACTTGTGCTTTTCATATACGTCCCGATCGAGATTTATTTTCAACATATGAAACAATGCACTTTGTCAGTAGCTAATATTGATAGAGTCAGACTTAAGCTGTTGGATGAGATATTTAGAGCACTTGATCACGTTCGAAGAAAAGTCTCATCTCATTGAGTACTTTGATTCAAAAGGGTACGAGTTTATTGTAGAGGTAGAGATTGAGTTTTGAAGGTTTGCAAAAGTGTCTGGTTGTATTGGAGCGGTTGAGAAAGTCCTAATTATATATCTTGCAAGGTCATGTAGAAGCGTTGAAGATTAATCGACAAAAGTTTAGTACTGTGCTGGATATTTAGTTTGGTACAGTAGTGTTGGGATTTAGAGTGGGATCCGGGTTGAAAATTACATATCACTCGAATTTAAAAGATATGTGAATGTCGCTTTGCCACCGTCACTTGTGTTGCCATTGTATTCGATTGCTATGAACAGACCCATTGGAGAAAAGGTACGGGAGAGATGATTTTGTTGTGCATTTTTAAGTGTATTTGAAGGTATTCATTTTAGTAAGGGCCCTGTTACAAAAGCATTTATTGTTGATTCTGTTTCAGGGTGTATTTCGGCCTTGTTTGGTAAGTTTTAAATTATTTGTGATTTTTGGGAACTCAAGGTAATCTGCAGAGTATTGATTGGATTCATGTATTCTAATTGGGTATCGTGAAAGCAATGGAGTTTTTTTTGTTCATTTTAGAAGTTTGATTATTTTTGAAGAGTTCGTTTATTCCATGCAGTCGAATGTTTTCTCAAGTTGGAAGAAATTTGAAGAAATGTTCGCTGCATCAAAATTTGTGTTAATGTGGAGATTGTTGAGTTTTGTGACCTAAATTTGGACTAGGGTTTGTGTTGTTGAAGTATTGGGCTTGAAGATGTGAAATAGGTTCCAAGGAAGAAAAACAGAGTTGACGGCACCCGCCTATTACTCAAACAACGGGGCAGATTTTTTAGTAGGGAGTTGCTGCTCGCTTAAATCCTGCTTGGCCCTTGAGTGTCAAAGCATTCCAAAATTTTCCTTGTTTTATCTTTAGACGCATTATTGCCATAGTTTCCATATTTATGGCTATTTCTAGGTTCTTGCATGCACCGCTATAAATAGTAGATTTTTCTTGACAAGTTTTGTATTATTTAAAGTTAGAATCATTGTGTAGAAACACAATTGTTTTATTTTCTCTCAATTATAGTTGTTGAATAAAATCTACAATTCCTCTGTCAAATTAAATTTTTGTCTTTGTGTTCATCTTATTGTTGTGATCAATGTTTCATATCATGCCGTGTAACCTTGTTGGATCCTAACATAACTTTAGTTAGATTTATCAATAGAAACAAATGGAATTCGTGACTTCTACTGACCAAAAGATGATTTCTACCAAGCGTGCTATTAGATATAAATAGTAAAGATCGAGTTCTTTATGAGTAAAAGTTTCGGGTTAATCTCACAAACGGTCACTGAAGTTACGTCAAAATCACAAAACGGTTACTGAAATTTAAAACTTGTATTAACGGTCACTGAAGTATCATCTGATTTCAGTAATGATCACTGAAGGACCGTTTTCATTTTAATTGGAACTAATGGACCAAAATAGTTGAAACTTGAACTTTAAGGACCTAAATCACAAATTTGACAATAAAACCAAAAAAAGCAATTAAATTAAAAAACCAAAAAAAATTGTATTTCATCAATTGCTTCTTCAGAGGTGACTTTTGAAATGGAATCAAACACTCCAATCCTCCGGCACATCAATAAACATTTCTTGGTAGAGCATCTTCTTTCTGTTTGATACCAATTTTGTGGTCATTTCTGAAGATTATGTTGTGCGGTTGTAGATCAACATTCAACTTGAAACTGCGAAGAACAAACAGTGAAAGAAAAGAATAGTAAAGAATGTCAATCTTTTTCTAATAAAACAGTGAAAAAATGTCAATTTAGTAAAGAAACCAAGCACTAAAGAAAAGAATTATCACCAGACGAGAATGACATAATCGCTTCTCATAGCAGCAAAGGTATTGAAGGAAAAGTTATGCCAAGTAGAAAAAACTTTTGATTCCCAACACCTAGGACTACAAACCTTTAGGAAAAATATATTTACATGAGTTACATTCTGCCAATTTTCCATGGAGTATGGAACTACCGTCCAATTGTTGAAAACCAAACTACATTTTTCAACACCTGACATATTAAAGGGTGGAGAGACTCGTGTACTAAAAAAGACATAACTTAAATTTAAAGTAGGCAACTCAATTAAAACGTTGCGCAAGATTCAGAGCTTTACTTTCAGTGAAACGTGGCCATTAGGTTTCCAATCTGGAAACAAAATCAAGGCAAAACAATCGAAAAAGCCAAAACTATGTACATTATGAGAAGATAGTGATAAAAAAATAGCAATTAAATCTGCAATAAATGCTTTTAATTCACAACAGTAATTGAAAAAGCAATGGAAATTAATGTGGATCTACACATGCACAACGGACCCAACTTTTTCCAGAGAAAAAAACGAACTAATAAACTTACCAAGATCACACTGTCGATAAACCTTCTCAACATCTGCAACCCCAATTCAAAAGATACGCATGAGAACAAAAGAACCACTAAATTTTCGATTTAGGTCCTTAAGGTTCAAGTTTCAAACTATTTTGGTCCATTAAGTTCCAATTAAAATGAAAATGGTCATTTAGTGACCACTAGTGAAATCAGATGATATTTCAGTGACCGTTAGTGCAAATTTTAAATTTCAGTGACCGTTTTGTNTCACAACAGTAATTGAAAAAGCAATGGAAATTAATGTGGATCTACACATGCACAACGGACCCAACTTTTTCCAGAGAAAAAAACGAACTAATAAACTTACCAAGATCACACTGTCGATAAACCTTCTCAACATCTGCAACCCCAATTCAAAAGATACGCATGAGAACAAAAGAACCACTAAATTTTCGATTTAGGTCCTTAAGGTTCAAGTTTCAAACTATTTTGGTCCATTAAGTTCCAATTAAAATGAAAATGGTCATTTAGTGACCACTACTGAAATCAGATGATATTTCAGTGACCGTTAGTGCAAATTTTAAATTTCAGTGACCGTTTTGTGATTTTGACGTAACTTGAGTCACCATTTCATTGCTGAAATCAAATGATACTTCAGTGACTATTAGTGGAAATTTTAAACTTCAGCGACCGTTTTGTGATTTTGATATAACATTATTGACCGTTTGTGAAATTAACCCTAAAAGTTTCTCTACCGTGGAAAATGGTTGGGACTCCACGAATGAATTTAAGACACTTAACTTTTCTGTCCACCACGTGATACTGACTTCAATGAGTAGTAGCGTGAAATATTACAAGTTTAGCATTAACTGAGTAAAATTATATAAAATAAGTTGATTGCATGCCCTAAAAGATTTTTAACCCGTCTTTAAAAATGAATTAATTTGTAAAGTTCTTAGATCGGTTTTCCTTATTTTGAACTTATTTATTATTGATAAATATGTAAATAAGTAAATTTTTATTACTACTTATTTATTTACTTTTTTGTAATAAATATGTCCTCTTCTTGCGGCTAGTTATGAGCATACGATGAATTATGCATTTTGTAAAGACTACAAAGATCGAATAAAAAACCAAAATGGAATTTTTATGGTTGACTACACATTTATTAAAACTCTAAATGTTGTGAGAAGTGACATCATCTCTTTTATAGAATTTTATTTACAAGAGCAATGATGTCGTATTTATATGTACAGATGGCAAATTAAAATTTAAGTGGTATGATGCGGTTTTTAAGGATATATAAATTGAATGAATGGACATCGAATGATTTATTCCGTTGATTTCAAATATATTGCAAATTAAGATTGATTTATTATCATTTGTCATCGTCTCAACAAATGATCAAGCTCTTAACATTTTATTTTAGTGCATTTATGATAGTATCACTCCTCTAATGGTCAAACTTTAAGAGAGTATTTAGCCAAGGCTACACATTTTCTTATGAGTATTTAAGCGTGTTTAAAATAGGATTTTTATTGATTGAATTATCTTATTTAACTTATTTTTCTAGTAAACACGTCCACAAAATTTTTGGGAACTATTATCGAGCTTCCTTTTACAAAATACTAATTGTGTAAAGTTTCATTTTCTATACATTTTTAAACGAACAAGTTATTCAACTCTTAATAATCCATCAACTAAAGATCATTTGTTGGGAATGCAATGAGTAGAACCACTCAGTCTCGACTCAACCAATGGGCCCTGCCTCGTGGTGGTGTGAGCGGGAGTTCTTGCAAGTCAGCCCGTCGAACAAATGAGTATCTCGGGACCTCTAGCCCATTTCTAACATGAGAAATACTATTTGTACGGAGGATTTGTACATGCCGCATGACAAACGCACAAGTGGTGTGCATTTGTCGATAGATTTAAAAAATAGTTTTCTTATTCTATCAACACACCTATAAGGCTATCTGTACAGGGGATGTTTTTCAAATTCATCGACAAACATGCTGCCTATACTGTATACATACCCCTATACAGGTAGTAAAATTCTTTTAACGCCTACTCATTTTTCATTTTTAAAACCTATATGTTCATTGGTTTGGTTACGAGGACGTACTCATTGGGCCGACAATTGGACCCGGTTCGGCTGCCTGATGGGGGTTAAATTCGAGAATGGTCGAAGAACAAGTGGTGCCCAGGAGGAGCAGAAAATTTGCCCCTACTATCGAATTCCAGCTGAAAAACAACAATTTATTATCAACAAAATCCAATCTCAATTTCGTAACACAATCATTTTGTCAAATTGGATTGTGAGTGGTGAGTTTTTCTGTTAATTGAATCCAGCAACAGAATGTGCACGGGCTCAGCTTCGGGTTCGGACTCGGGTACAAACGGGTGGAGCAGGGCCCGGGGAGTGGTGCTGAAGACTCTGGTGCTAATTGGCGGCGCGTTGTGGCTGAAGCGAATGACCAAGTCCACCACGCGCTGGGACCACACGCGCATTGTCGCTGAGTCACTCGCCGGTGAAAAGGTTACTTACCTTTTTGCTGTTTTACTATTATTGTTTACAATTTTATATAATTTGAGGAGTAATTTTAGTTTTTGATTAGTGAAATTATTGAATCATTGATAGTTTTCAAGGGAGCAAGCGTCGAGAGACCCGGATAATTACTTCAATTTAAGGTAATTTCGTTTTTCCAATCCTGAATTTTACTGTTAAATGGTCTATGCTCTTCTATGTGTAAACGCATAATTCATTTAGTAGTTGCTATAATAATACTAAGTACAACCACAACTTCAGCAATTAACTAATTGATTGTTATGAAATGAACTAATAAATGAGCTGCATCTGACCTTTTTGGCTGATTTGTCGAACAAGGGATGATGTTTATGGTTGTTTATTTTCCTTCTGATATAGAGAAATTTTTTGAAGCTCCATAGTTTGAAATTTATTGATTCAATGTATGGCAGCATCAAGTTGGCTCTAATTATTTCCTGTTACAATTATGTTGTTTCATTCTGTACCGCTAAGTGCAGCAGACTTCTTTTGAAATGTTGTTTGTCTAATAGACTAATTACTTTGTGAATGTGAACTAAATGTGTTAAGGAAGCCATGTCATCCTTAGTCTTTCTGGTTCAGAACTTGTTGAATTTATGTTCTTATTGTATCTTTTTCTCTAGATGGCTTTCATGCCCAGCAGCGGAGATGGTAGATGGTTCCAAGGTTTTGTATTTTGAACAGGTCAGATTTTGGCTAACTATCTGAAATTTCTTTTTCCATTACTTTGTACTGGCAAAAGATTGAGCTTGTTATGGAATTCTCATGTGGGCAGGCATTCTGGAGAACTCCTCTTAAGCCATTTCGGCAGGTATGTTTAAATTCTATCATTTGCCCCTCCCAATTCAATAGCTATAACTTATAACTTATTAACATAAACCTATGATGCTCTGTTTGGATTTTGATTTTAGTGAGTGCTCTTTCATTCTTGGTTTTCTTGGTCTGGAAATGGAAAGGCAGTTTCTCACTTTCTCAATTGTTTTTCTCTTCTTCAGTCTTCTATTTCTATGCTTAATACTCAGCGAGGAAATATTATATTGTTGACATTGATTATTATTTGTCTTGTATTTGTCAGCTGCTCTTCAACTTATTTAAAATTCTAACGGCTATCTGGATGCAGAGATTTTTCATGGTGAAGCCTTGTCCGAAGGAGATGAAGTGTGATGTTGAGGTTAGTTTTACGCTTATTTTCGAAATTGCTTCTTTTTATTTCAACCATCCTCAATACCTCTCTCCCTAACCTATGTTACTTGTATACCTAGTATTGCATTGTATTGTATGAATGCAAAAATTTATAGCAGGTTCCAATTGGAAGATATATTTCCTAATCTGGAAAAATAAGTTTTTATTCAATTTTTTTCATGGCTATGTATCAGTTGTGTTAAGGATTTTGGTTGTGTGCAGTGCTTTGTTCATCTAACTAGTAGCACTACATCAAATGGAGTCGGAGGTTAATTTGGAATTAGGCTTTTAGTTGGTTGTATTTATTTAGCCTTTGTTGAGTTTTCATTTTCTTTTGCTTAAATTTTACTTTTCAAGAAATGAATGGTGGATAAGTGGGTAGTACTTGTCCGTTCCACGGAAGATTTAGTTAAATTAATGTTTGACTTTGAAAAGTATCTTTGTAGTAAAAGAAATGTAATCCACACAAAGGCTTATATGTATGTATGCCATATTGGTATTTACCGGGTGGAAAATCAGAAAGAAAATAAAGGTAATAACAGTTGATTGTGATGAACCTGTACACCGCTGTGGGTTCTGTGTTTGCATAGCAACTGTTATTACCTTTTCTCCTAAATATACTTGCTATTTATGTTATACCCTTTTTTTTTTTTTCCAATTGAACCAACTGTCATAACACGTCCATTCAAATTATGCATATATGGTGTTTCTTTTATCTAGAGCATGTTAAGCTAGCTCAAAGAAATGTAAAAGTTACTTTTAAGTCACATTCTGCTGGGAAACATGTTTAATATGTCATTATTTTCTTAATTTTATGGAAAAGGTTACTTTATTTTGACGTAACTCTGAGCTTATTGTTAAAATAAGTATTTTCAACTTTATCCTATACTGAGATGTCCAAGTAAACAGGATTCCCTAAGCTTGAATCAAGAATAATGAAGTTCATCAGAAACATAAAATGTATATATTTTATGAACTTATGAGTAAAATTTTTAAGCTTAGCCAAACTTGCTCCTAGTTATGGTGGTGCCTAACTGAACCTTAATAACTTTTGAAGATTATGATGGATTTTGCTTGTCTCCCTAAAGCCTAATACAAGATTTTACCTATTTAACTCCTGCTTGGTGGCAGTTTAGAACATATGCAATCAGGGATGTAGAGGAATACAAGAACTTTTGCGACCGTCCCAAGGACCAGCAGCCACAGCCTGAAGAAGTTATTGGGGTAAGCTTTCAGTTGCAATGGTATTATAAATGCATTTAGTCAAATCCAGTTATCTGTTAATACGAAAATCAAATGCCAAGGTTTTTTTTTTTCTGTCTGCATTTCTCTTTAGTTTGGAAGGAAGATAGGGGAGGTGTTGGATTGAGTTTTTTCTTTGATCTGAATCGTTAGTTCTTTAAGCATTGATAGCAAGGAAACATATATATAGAGAGAGGGAGAGGGGGAGATAGAGGGGGAGAGAGAGAGAGAGAGATCTAGTTCTTAAAACACATAACATATAAATTCATTTAATAAATTTGTCACATTTCTCTTTTCATTGTTCCATGTTAATCCTAGTAAATTCTTTAGCTGATAAACCTTTTTACTTTATGCTGTCACAATAGGCGTTTCATGAAAATATGTTACTGAAAAGACAGAACAAAGAATGATATTTCCTCCTTATGTTCTATATGATATTTTTAAGTCCCAAAAATCAGACCCGTGTTTCAGAAATTGGAAATGTGATTGCATAATTGTGCATGGAGTACAGGCCACGTAAAGATAACACAATTGTATCATTAAAGTTTTCTATAGATAATATCAGCTATAAAATAATAAATTTTATGAATTGCTACTATGACGATCTCAGTTGTAAAGATTCAAGTGTAACTAAGATCGTATCTTGAACACCATATTTCACTTAAAAAAAAAAACATGAAATTTTATTAAATAATATCATGAAATGATAGGAGTGAGCATAACTTAAAATTTGAAATTGAAGTAGAATAAAATACTAGAAGTTTTAGCAGTCTTAATATCTAAATCAATAATCAAGTTCTTAAATCAATGAAAGTAAGTTTGTTGGGTCTTTTTTCACTTGCCACTTCACTGGCTCTTTCATGCCTCGATTGCCATGAACCATTAATTTCCTGAAAGGGGTATAAGGAGGAGGTGAGATAAAATCTCAATAAGCATACAATACAAGTGCATAGATTAATATTGTACATAATTTAAGAAACTTCATACATACATACAAACATAGTGAGACATGAAAATCTATACCGAACATGATATGGAATTTTCATGCCTAGTGCTATTATACTCTGGTCCAAACTTAGGGAATACATAAAGGACCTTATAATCAATGTTCCAAAAACGTACACATATAATCCCATAAAAATGCTTATACATTTACTTATATATTATGAAAGTTATAAGAGAAATACTTGAATATATTTGGGACTTCGACCCTTGATACACGTACTAATGAATATAATATATTTGTGCTTGTGCATATTTGAAAGAGAAACAAATGTACTTAAAAAGGGAACATATGATACATATTTATGGGGACCACCTTTGAGAGTTCTATTTCAACTGAACTTTGAATTTTAAAGTGATAAATCTTATCATTATCTCAACCATATTTCGGTTAATAATATAAGATAATGAATTTAAAATAACAAAAAAATTATCTCCATAATTTCTAAAATTAATAAAGTAGAGAAAAAATCAAAATATTCTCTCAATAATTTAAAATTTCAATTTTAATTAAAAGAGATAAAATTGAACATTATCTCAATTATTTTTTAACATTAAATAAGATGTAGATAAAATCAACATATTAACTCAATTGGAATTTGATTTTATCTCAATCATTTAAAATCTCAAGTTAATTAAAAGAGGTAAAATTAAAAAATTATCTCCATTATTTAATTAAAATTAAATAAGATTTTAACTACTTGGGCTTAAATCTCTTTTCACTTGCCACTTCTCCAGCTCTTTCATGCCTTGATTGTTACGAACTATTAATTTCCTGAAATGAGTACAAGGAGGGGGTGCGATAAAATCTTAATAAGCATATAAGTACATGAATTAATATTATACAGAATTTAACGAACTTCATACATACATACATACATAGTGAGACATGAAAATTTATATCGAAAATAAGTGGTATGAAATTTTTATGAACGGCGTTACTATACTCTTGTCCAAACTTAGGAAATAAGTAAAGGACCTTATAATCAACGTTCCAAAAACCTAACATACGCATAATCCCATAAAATACTTACACACTTACTTATATTTTGTGGAAGTGATAAGAGAAATACTGAAATATATTTAAGACTTTAACTCTTGACCCACGTACTAATGAATATAGTATATTCGTGTTTGTGCGTATTTGACAAAGAAATGAATGTACTTGAAAAGGGAACATATGATACTTATTTATAGGAATTACCATTCTTTGAAAGTGATAAAACCTTATAATTATCTCAATCATATTTCGGTTAATGGGATAAGATAATGAATTTAAAATAACAAAAAAATTATCTCCTTAATTTCTAAAATTAAATAAAGTAGAGATAAAATCAAAATATTATCTTAATAATTTAAAATTTCGATTTTAATTAAAAGAGATAAAATTGAAAAATTATCAGAATTATCTTTTAACATTAAACTTGTGTTTGAATCTCATTTTTAAAAGAATAGAAATTTTGAAATAGTGATTGAAGTAACAATGTGTGGTTGAAAAGTGATGAAATTTTTTTGATTTGTGTGTAATATTATTTTATTTGGAGAATGTGTGGTTGAAAGGAAGAAAGAGAAAGAGAGA
>CAIGRL010259419.1:0-11143 GCA_903798325.1 Fraxinus xanthoxyloides | reverse complement strand
TTTCTGAAATGGAAAGTTAGAAGATTGGAATTGTTATTACAGGTAAAAAATTTCTTTTGTTATTACATCCTAAATATTGTATCTATTATCTTTATTTTTATTTTTAATCGTGGATGCCACACACCTCAACTAATTTCATGGGGTCCTGAAATTTACGGTCGAGTACTCATCTCAACGTGGTATGAGGGGACTCGAATCGATGACATTGGCAACCAAACATGCCAAAATAAAAACAATTAGGGTTTATATATGCAACGAAAAGCTCCAAATCTATAGATTCCCAGTATGAATTGAGGATTTTTTTGATAGAATCTTAAGATTATATAAGACAAAGGTCGGATCTGCATATTTTCATACTTAAATCAGGTACTTTAACATAGGTTTTAGGGATTTGTAAAAAAAAGATATAGAAATTCGGGATTTGTGAAATCGGGATGAGTGGATATATCTATTCTTCAAGAAATATATATGAGGTAATAGTATTAATAAGTGTGTTTTTGCACACTTATTTAATATTTAGATTAAATGATTGAATTTCTATTCATGATTGTGTAATTTATAATTTTTTTTATGTAAAAATCATCCAAAGGAAAGATAAGAAGGGAATATTTATAATATGTGATCGATAAAAAAAAATAGAATCTATAAAATTTGTAATTTGTGATTGAGATATAATACGTGCATTAATTTGATAATTTGTAAATGATAGAATCTGTTATTTATGATTGTGACGTCCATAATTGTGATTAGTGCGTAAATGTGACAATAAATTGTATAATATTGTGATCTTAATATATTTAATTAAAAATATTTTTTATTTACTTATTTAATAAGACACTTGATTTTTGAAATAATAAACCTAATTTCGTAATTTTGAAATTGTATTTTGCAACGCCCTTATATTTGTAATATTTCATTTTCAAAAACTTATTTTTTTTTCAAAACATGTTTTCAACCACACATTCTCCTATAAAATACTTTTAAACATGAACCGAAAATCTTTCTTTATTTTTTAGCTACATATTTTCCAAAAATCATTATTTCAAAATACATTTTCTTTCAAAAAAATGGACCTTAATCAGTGGCTAAATTTTAAATTTCACCAAAGGCTATAAAAAAGGTAATTACATAGGAAAAAGAAAGAAAGAAAAAAGCTAAATTTGAAAAGAAAAAGAAATTGATTCGTTCGTTGTCTGATAAATCACACAGACTCTCCTTTGTCAAGTGTTGCATAATAGCATTGCCCTTTTGCAGGCTTTCCTCAGCCTTCACTTCACTCTTTCATATACACTTTGCCCTCTGCCCAAAAATAATGGCCACCATTCTCATATTCCTCCTCGTCTCCACCTTCATTCCGCCGCTTGCCACCGCCAAATCCACCATTGAACCCTGCTCAAACTTCGACACCTGCAGCGCTCTTGTCGGCTATTCCATCTACACCGACCTCAAAGTTTCCGAACTCGCCTCCATTTTCTCCGTCGACCCTATTTCTCTCCTCCTTGCCAATGCCATCGACATCTCCTACCCCGACGTTGAAAATCAAATCCTGCCGGCGGAACTCTTTATCAGGGTACCCATTTCATGTTCTTGCGTCGAAGGCATTCGGAAGTCATCGTCCACCGTCTATAAAACCCGTCCTTCCGACACTTTGGCATCCATCTCCGCCGTCATATACGGTGGCCTCGTGTCGGCCGATCAAATCAAAGAGGCGAACCCCAAGGCCGCACTGTCGGACCCTTCTGTGCTGAGTATTGGGACCAAGCTCAATATCCCACTTCCATGCACTTGTTTCGATAACAAGGACGACGATTTGCCCACTATTTATATGTCTTACTTGGTGACACCTACGGATACGCTCATGGGATTAGCAGCGAGGTACCGTTAATTACTTCTTCCAAAAGTTACCTGTATTATAAATGGAGTTAGACATTTGCTGTCCAATTTTTGCTGTTCATTCAATTAATTACTGATACATTATTTTAAATAAGTATGTCTATCAATTTGATGGGTTAGTAGTGAAGTTAACAAGAATAAATTTGAGATGACGTATCAATAGTTAATTTGGTAGATTGCAAATTGGACATTAGATTTCAATTCATATGTATGGATATGTAGCTCAAGTTTGCGAGAGATTAAAATTTAGATTTTCATCTAAATCATAGTCAGTAATTGATTTTAACTATCTCTTTCACATGATATATAACTTTTTAATTATACATTTCATCAACTTTTATCATTAAAGCCAAATAAATTGGTGTTAAACAGGTACACTACTACTTTGACAGATCTTATGAATGTGAATGCACTGGGGAGCCCAGCGATTAAGGAGGGGGATATTCTGGCTATTCCATTGTCAGGTAAGAATGATTAATTCTACCCTTTTGTCCATTTTCAGTCTTACATTTTCTAATAAAATAATATTACACGTAAATTGAAAGTTTTTTTTTTCTTTTAACAATGTATTATCTGAAAATCACTATTAAAAACATTTTTTCAATCAAAATGAGGCTCATATTATTAGTGGCGCAGTCAGAGTAAAAATTATATTATAAGCCATGTTTGACACATATTATTTTAAAATACATTATTTCAAAATTAATTTTCAGCCACACATTCTTTAATAAAATAATATTTTTCATCATATCAATAATTTTTCCTCACTTTTAACCACATATTTTCCATCGTATCACTATTTAAAATATATTATTTCCTCAATAATATCCATTAAACATTACTTAAATTTGTTTTGAACATTTATTTCTCTTGAATATTCTTTTCACTAATATTCTGCTCTTCACACAAAATTGAGATTTTCATTTAATTTTTTTTTTCATAATTGTATTATGTAAAATTCAATAAATAAATGAATGTTAATCTGTTCCAACAAATAATTTCAATAAGCAAATGACAAAGTCCCAATTTTATAAAACAAAAATCTAACAATGGAATTCCAATATTTCATAAAATTCGAAACCATGCGCCAAGTTAGCATAACTAATTGGTTATAAAAGTGAGATTGAAGTCAGAACTAGATGCTGGCACAAATGCTTCAACAAAAACACAATTGACTCAAATTATATATTTACATTATTAATTTAATTGTTAATGGAAAAATATATTCAAAATATATATATGTTGATAGACAAGACCTAGTAATGCACAAAATTTATAAAGTAGGAATCAAATTTATTAAGCAGAAAGCAGGACCTCAATTTTCTAACCAATAAATATCTGAAATGATCATATACCTCAATAAAATTGATAAAAAACACAAAACTATAAAGACCAAAAGTCAAATTTAATCATCAATTGGCTCTGTAAAAAAAAAAGGGCAATCGAGTCAAAGCACGAACAACGAAGGATCTCTTTTCAGGCCAACTTTTAAGTGCATCCAGGTGGTGTCTTGATGCGATGAAGCAGGTGGGGCTCACTCATTTTTTGCAATATTTAAGTATGTAGTGTGGCCCACTGTTTTAGTCTATTCTGACCAATTTCTGTTGCTTCTTCTTATGTTCAAATGGGAAAAGCCGAGTAAAAATGTGGTCAATCGCACGCATCGATGCACATGAGCAAAGTAGAAAAAAGGGAATTATTTAGTAAAAATGACGAACCTAAATCTTGGATGAAGAATGATATTGGAGGCTAGAGAGCATTTATATTATTTTATGCTAGAGAGCAAAAGACAGTGTTGCATGGTTGGATTTGTTTTGGAATATATTTTGTCTGAAGTAGTGATTTCTTAACTGGATTATGGCTGGCTTCATATATATCGTTTCCCTTCCGCATATTACTATCTTTTTTCTCTCAATATTCCATAAAGGAAGGGGAAGTGTCTTTACATGTCTCTCTTGGTTTCTTGTTTTTCATACACAAGTCTCTTTTGTTCTCTCAGCCACCGGCCAATACTGCGCTTAATTTTTGGCTTGAAAACATACTGAATTTAAGTCTCTAAATTTGCAGCTTGTGCCTCCAATTTTCCAAGATATGCTTCGGATTACGGCTTGTTTGTGCCAAATGGGAGTTATGCTATAGTAGCTAGTCATTGTGTGCAGTGCAGTTGTGGGCCCGGGAGTCGTAGGTGATCGACCAACTTCCGATACATTTGCTTCTATTGTTAAAAAGGGTTCATTGACAATTTGACATGGCTTTTACTTTTACTTTTGCATCACGTAGAAGAGTTTTTTGAGGAAAATATCTTAATTTTTATTTGAAAACCAATTTTTAAAAGCACTTTCTATTCAAAAAGAGCTTTTAGAGGAAGCTTCAATGGACCAGCTTCCTCCAAGAGCTTTTCTAACTGAGCAATGCTGGGAGTACATAATGTTGTACATAACTCTCAAATAGAATGGGATCCACATTATGTATACCATTATGTACAACAAGAATAATCATTTCTAACTAATAGAAACACTTTCATAAAATTAGTCAAATGGATTCAAAAGAAATTTTTGAGTCTCAAAAGCTCATTTTAGCCTTTCAAAAGCTATGCCGAACGGCCATAAATCATGTTCCTGCAAAAGGGGTTCTAACTTGTAGTAAAATTTTATGCAGTTTGTACTGCATGCCGACTTCGTTGGCAGTTTCTTGTTCGAGCATGCAATGTAAAAGGAGTAATCTCATGCTCGGAAATGTCACCTCACAGAGTACTAGTGCAGGTTGCAAAGTGACTTCCTGCAGTTATGATGGCTTTGTGAACGGAACCATCATCACCTCGTATGCACCGAGCTAATATTTAGTTCACCCTACCCGTGTTTATTTTGCGGATTTGCAAATTTTCGGGCTGTTGTTTACTTAAACTATTGTATTTTCTGTATGCAGGTTGTCCACATCTCTTCAACCTAGATGTCCAGGTAAATATAATCAAGTGGTTCTATTTATGTACCGACCTACACACCATAGAGCCTAAACATAAGTGTAATGTTATTCATAGTAAAACTGTTGTAGTCGTCTTACGTGACATACATGTGATAGCTTGTGATTTAACGCACGATACAATAAAAAAACTAAGGCATTAATACATTAAATAACAAGTTGTCACATGTATGCTATGTGTCGACTACTGATTGTCTTCACCATGAATAGTATTTTTCTAAATATAATGCACATTTGTCCCCTCGGTCTTGGATTGACCTATTATTAGGTCACCATGTAGACAAAAGATTGTTGAAGAGCCATTTTAAGATTTATATAAACTAAGAGGCGGAATAATATCAGGGTGACACCGACAATGAAAATTTGTGGGATCTTGCTACATATTCATAATGGTTTACATAATGACTTAAATAATATTACATGATACTCTAACATTTGTCAATTTAAAATACAGTCAAGTTTTTCATCCAATCTTTTCATTCCACATCATTTTATATAATCTCTTATGTATCACCTTTATGTACAAGTAGCATACTTCAAATCTATGTTTGCTATCCATGTGTATTTTTATATTTCGTTTTGCTTAATAGGGTTCTTGTGATTGGATTGAGGTTTAACCACTAACACTCCCAATTGTGTTTTGTTTTCGGTATCTTATTCGACTTTTTCTTTTAAAGACTGACGACTCTCTTGCATTTGTCCCTAAGTTCTATTGTAATCGACATGCCAAACAACGCGAAGTGACTCTAATTTCTTTTGTGCTAAAGTTGGCATTTTAACCACCTCAATTTTATCATTATACTCGATGATTTCCATATTGTTGAACATTATAATTCCATGTCAAAATGTTTAATCGTGTCTTTTCTTACATTCTTGATTGCCTTAACAGGACAACAACAATTTCCTCCCCTCGTGTCTCCACCTACAGCACTTCCAGATTCATTATTCCCTCCAACTCCGACTCCGGCTCCGGCTCCGGCTCCTTCACCTTCTGAGTCAGGTGGTTTTCCAACGACACACTCCAACCAGAAGCCTTCGGTGTTACCTTCGTCCGGCTCAGTGCTGGGATTTCCACCCACAAATATACCAACTGGAAGTGCATCTGCTGAATCTTCTGGGACTGGCTCCTTAGTGAACCCTTTTTCTATTATTTCAACCACATTTCTTTTAGGTTCTGCATTCAAGTTTCTACTGCCACTTCCATTTTGAGTTTTCGATGAATTTTGTGGTGGAATTCTGGACTTTGTTTTTCTTCCTTTTGAGGGTCCACCATTTAAACAATATCATTTGAAAATGGTATTTAAATACGCTTATAGCTTATAATTTATTTATAAGTAGATTTATGTTCGTGAAATTTGTTACCTTAAATATTTACTTATAAGCAAAGAGCTCTTTATGTTTTCATAAGTTGTAAGTAGATTAGAATTGTAACTTTTAAGTGACTTGAATAATACATAAAGAAAACTAGTTTTTGAAGCTCTTTTAATGAATTAGAATATATTTTGTAATAAAGCAAAAAAAATATTATTTTATTTTCCACTTTTTAAAAGAAATTCAATTATATATTCAAAACATTACCTGTTTTTATAGTTGCAAATAGTACATTGATCCAGTTCAAAACATTACCTGTTTCTCGTCTCTCCATCTACAATAAAAGTAAATCCTCCTTGCTTTTTTATCAGTTCCCCTATTCCATGTGTATTTCGTTAGTTACATTTCACAAGTTTCGTGTCGGGAATAATACCATTTGAACAACTAATGATTTCGTCGACCGATATGTCTGTCTCAAGCTCATGAGGATCACTCGCAGGTGTTTCTGAATTTGTTAAAGATTCGTTATCATTGGTTTTAGTAACATGATCGAGACACTTACCATTTTCTTGGCTAAAAGATTCTCTGACTGTCCCAATTTTGATGTCGGATGCATCGTTCGAGCAATCAGGTACACTGGCGCAAAATTCAACAGCAGCAGGTTCGTTGAGATCCTGGATTTCAACCTCTGAGGAAATGTGAACGGCAGCAGCAAGAACTTGAATTTTGACCTCTGAGGAAACGGGGACATCAGGTGCAGCTACACCACCAATATCATCTTTATGCTCTTCTTGCATATGTTGATGCTCGGTTGGAGCTTCAGTCGATTCCTTATCTATAAAACGAGGATTGGATAATACCGGATAACATTAATAGTGAAAGATAAACTAAATTCTTGTCCATTATATCATAATAGTCCTGTCCAATAACACATATCAAACATGTAATATATGTAAATATAAGCAAAATACCTGTAGTGGCCATTTGCCCTTCAGCGAACTGATGCTTCAGTAGAGGTTTCTGTAACATATCAGTCCCCGGGAACACCACCATACTCATGGACCTCATTTCTCGTCTCTTCGATTCTTCTAAGGGCATGAAATGAAATTTTTTTGTCCATGTTTCGTTTAGTTCGGATATTGCGGGTATTACCATTTTCTCAACGTTAAGAGAACGTAGAACCTGATGAGAAGTTTGAATGAAGCACAAAATTGCTGGAACCAACTGAAGGCGAGATGCAATCAAGAACTATTATTCATTTATCATTCCCAAAATAACACATCAGGAGAGCCACAAAAAGTAGCCTGAGAACCCCCCCACCCCCCACCCAAAAGCCCCCAAAAAAGATAAGAGAAATTGGGGTTGGTTACATAAATCGTTTTCGCAAATCAATTGATTTAATGCTAAACGAAAGGATTAAATTACCTTGATTCTTAACAAGCACAAATGACCATTTTAATAATGATATCCTGTCACTCATATGGACAGTCTCTTTAGATTACAAAAACATGTCCCAACAACCTAAGTTTTTCCCCTAATTTATCTTCAATTGTGATATCTCCACTCTTATCTTGTTCATTCTAGTAAGACAACATATCCATCACATGATCCTAGTTTCCGCTCATTTATCTTATGAACATTTTGACTTTAAACTAAAAAAAGATTAAGAAAAAAAAAAAAAAATAAACAAAAGGTTGAAAAAAACACGTCACCTGTTTCAAAATAAAAAAAAAAAAAACAGGTTGTGTTTTACAAAAAAATATTAACAAAAAAAAAAAAAAACTCTTGCGCAATTAATTATGGATAAGCCTATGATATGTTTCAATTAGTTCTCCCAGCATCACAAACTAGGCAAAAAAACTTAGCAGCTTATTGAAGAATATGGTATCAAAGTAAAACCCCAAGACAAGTACCATAGTAAATCATGCATCAATCAAAATGTGTACAAAGAAATAAAAATATACCATTTGAATTGCAGTTAGAAGCCGTCTGCACAATCCTTGACGCCTATATGTATAACGCGTTCCAATGAAGGGCATCTCTGCTAACTGACTTCCATGGATCCTATTTTTAGACATCATGAATTCCAATTGTTAGAATCGCTGTGTTTCAATTCATTTGTACCAACAACAAACATGTGTGCACAATAAGGAACCACATCACAGAATTGCCTCCTAACGGGAGCACAGAACAAGCAACTCAGAAGAAGAATCTGGGCGAGTCAGTCATTAACCGAAACATGAATAAAAAAACTCAATGCTTGACTATATGTTCTCAAATTAATTTTCTGTAGACTTGAATAATGTTCAATCTCATAGATAGCTGTCCCCAAATGTACAAGTATTGGACAAATGTTTTCAGCATTCAGAAACTAAAGCAAGATATTATTAAAGGTTGTACTTTAGAAGATACTATTGGACAGATAAAACAATTCTCCAACTGATATGACTAGGGGTTAATAAACCTGGAAATCTAAACAAAATATTGTAATCCTCCTAGCCAGACATGTCTCCCACAGTGCCCAGATGCTTGTGGCTTTTAATTTTGCCATCTAAACCTTTTGTATCTATTATATTAGCCTTTTCATAGACTGGAAGAACTTCATATACTCAAATCTATTGTTCTATGTCTTCATTCTAAATGGCTACAAGCAATTTTTCAGTGTTTGTTTGTCTTTATAATCTCATTTGACATAGTAGTTAGAACTTACAAGGTAATGACTTCTAGTATTATATACATAAAAAGCATGCAAGATCCTGTTAGGACTCTGCGGGATGAAAAACAGAATCGAAAATTATTGAAGAAGATGATTGTATTGCATAAGAACAATTACAGTAAAAGAACTCGGAAACCTCACTTCCACTCACTATTTACCTGCCTCTAATTCCCTCTTCTACACTTATTTATAGAGCTATTTCTAACAGAATTCGGTTTCTTCCCTCCAACAGACCCCCAGCTGCCTTCCTAACTGCTGCCAGCTCGACCACCCTGCTTCTTTGCCCTTCTAGAATAGGTATATTTGATGGGAGGTCTATCACTATCCCGGTTTCCAAAGACACATTGTCCTCAAGGTGGAAGTCTGGAAAGTGTTGAAGAATTGATGTCACTGATTCCCACAAAGCCTCGAAGTCAGGCAGCCCTTTCCATTGAATCAGAACTTCGAGTCCCTGGCGTTGCCCTGCAGGTGCCTGGAGCACCCCAAGAACCTTCTCTGGTTCCACATTCCATCCCAAATCAGTGTCCAGAAGTGGGGGGCAGCTGTTGACATGTCACCTTCGTACCCAGTGCTTTCTTCAGCTGGGACACAAGGAACACCGGATGTCTTGCAGCTGTGGGGGGCAAGTCCAAGCGGTAAGCCAACAGTCCAATACACTTCGAGATTCTAGAGGGACCAAAGTATCGAGGACCCAACTTTTCATTAGGTTTCCTTGCCAAAGAGCGAAGGCGACAAGGACGGAGTTTAACATAAACCATTTCCCCTTCTTGGAATTGTACCTCTCTTCGACGTTGGTCAGCCCTCAACTTCATCTTAGCCTGTGCTCATTCGAGGTGTGATTTCAATTCTACCAAAATCGCATCTCTGTCCGAAAGTTGCTGTTCCACTGCTGAAACGTCTGTCTGTCATAGCAAAGTAACGGAGGAGGGTCACGGCCATACACCGCCTGGAAAGGAGTGATGTTTGTTGAGGCATGAAAAGTAGAGTTGTACCGATATTCCGTCCACGAAAGCCATGTGTACCAATTGCGGGGCTTGTCGTATGTAAAGCACCTCAAGTATGTTTCGATGCAACGATTCACCACCACAGTCTGCCCATCCATCTGAGGATGGTATGCTGTGCTTCGGCGAAGAACAGTCCCCTGCAAGCAAAACATCTGTGTCCAGAAATGGCTAAGAAAAACCTTATCGCAATCATATGCTATTGAACAGGGAATGCCGTGAAGCTTCACTATTTCGCTGACAAACACTCCAGCCACTCCTACCGCCGTGAAAGGATGTTTGAGTGCTAAAAAATGGCCATTGTTGCTCAGCGGTCCACCACCACCAATATAGAATCATAGCCACCCAATTTCGAAAGTCCCTCAATAAAATCCATCGAAATATCCACCCATATCTGCTGTAGAATGGGTAGGGGCTGTAACAACCCTGTTGGAGAAAGTGCAAGACTTTTATTTGTTTGGCACACCGGGCATTCCTCAGTAAATTTCTTGACATCCTTCTTCATTCCGTCCAATATAGATCCCCAGTGATGCGTTTGTAAGTCCTTAGGAATCCTGAATGTTCCCAGTGTGCAGCTATGAAACTCATGAAGGAGCTTTGGAATGAGGGAAGAAGATCGTGGTAATACCAGCCTTCCTTTGTACAGAAGCTGGTTGTGCTCTACTGAATAATTAGGGTGCATTCCTGAATCCTCGAGTAATTCCTTCTTGATTTAAGAAAGTTAGGGATCCTCCTCAACTTGCTTTTCCACTTCATGTACATCCAGAATTGTGGGAATGGTGATCAATAATAGTTCTAGCGGCGATGCCAAGCGGTACAGCGCATCGGTGGCCTTATTTTCCACCCAGGGCGGTATTGAATCTCGAAAATGAAACGGAGAAGCTTAGTTAACCATTTCTGGAACTCCCCTTGCACCACTCTCTTCTCTAGGGCCATTCCTCGAAAGAATTTTTTATGGGATCCTTATCCACCAAAATCTTTACTTCTAGTTCCGACGAACGAATAATCATCGAGTCCTTTTTTTTGACAACACATATAAAGAGACTCGTTGACATATACATGAAAGAAGCAAGGAGGTCAACCTCTTTCAAATATACAACATGGATTCTGACAATGCAATGTAATTGGACTCTCATGTCGATCGGAATGAATCATCCTTTCCGCGGAGCTCAATCTATGCTTGCTAGGCAAGAGGAGAGCAAGTTACAAATTCCGTCTCGATATGACATGTATTTCTATTACT
>CAIGRL010259374.1:0-20816 GCA_903798325.1 Fraxinus xanthoxyloides | reverse complement strand
TTTCTATGCAAAACAAAGTCAAACGAATATGGTAATTTTTTCTAATTGTTTTAAATTTTTTTTTTTTTTACTTTTTGGTAATTGGAACAAATTCTAGATCCAATGGTAGAAAATATTATACTTTAATAGATAATTTCCATAAAAAACGAAGCCAAGAGGACACTAAATTTTCAACATTTTTCATGAAAAAATATACTAATCAAACACAATTAATTACAATTCTCAATAAAATAATTTTTAGGCAAATTAATTCCTTGTAAAACATTTTTTCTCCACCTATTTTCCATCTTTACAATCAAACGGACACTAAGATATTAGCCTCCGGGGGAATCACAGAAGCATGGTCATAACGAACAGCTGTGCCATTCACTAGTGCAAAGGCATTCCTTGGGACTGAATGCTTGGGCTGGATCAAGTGATTCTCCTCTAGGCCCTACTGCCTTGGAATTGGACCAACCCATTATAAGCACAGGGCCTATATCCCCCAGATGCTCTTATTTGTTTGTGTTTCAGTTTTTAATTTTCTATTTTGAGGGAATCTTTTTTCAAAAAAAACAAATTGCTAAAACCGTTTTTAGTTTGTCGTTTTAAAAAATTATTTTTCAAAATGGAAAACTAAAACCAGGTTGAAAATTTATAAAATTATTTTATAATATTTTATTCCATTAAATCTGATTATTTAACAAAAATATTACAATTATATTATATTATCAATATATATATATAGAAAATAAAATTTAATAACGTGGACAGAGAAATTTGTTATCCATGTTCACTGGTTTTTATCCATGTTCACTGGTTTTTTATCCATGCTTTGCTTCTTTTGCCAAGGCCAAGAATTAAATAACAGCCAAAGATTTTTTAGCTGTCTATTTCCGACAATAAAAGGAGTAAAATTTAGGCATAAATAAAAGTAAAAAGAGAAAAAATAGAAAAAGCTCAAAATTGTCGTAAATATGGTAGTATTTATGAATGACTTTTGTAACCCTGCAATCATAGTCCTTATGATTGTTGTATCCCTTGTAGCCATAATTTTTTCCTACAAATATGAGATTTTGGTTCTTCATAAAGCACGCAAATATATTGACTTCTCCAATTTTCTTTTTAGTTTATAACACTATATAGCATGATTCTCATGAAATCAAAGTAAATTAATTAGAAGGTTTTTTGCAAAATCATCTATCACACGAACAAAAATTAATTTGTTTTTGCCGATCTCGTGATTTTTTTTTATATCACATAGGAGCTCATATCCTTAACATATAAAAGATCCAGTTTTTCTTGGCCACGTGTCGAATTCTCGTGCCCTCACCAAAACGTCGTCGTCTCGTCCACTTCCACCGCCTTCATCTCTTACCAAAACCAATCCATTTCGAAAGAAAAGAAGAAGAAAAAGCAAATCAGAAAATGAAGGAGAGCTAGTTTGAAGCAAGCTTAAGCGTCATTTGTTGAAAACGACGAGTCCCAGATTGAAGCATTGAAATCTAGGGTTTTTGGTTAGTCAATGGCGAGTCCGAGTTTTCAATCGGACAGAGTGATTCTGAAGACTCTAGCAACAACTGTAAAATTGACATCCCCAAAATTTGGTTCCAACTTTTGAAGACCGTTTAAACGATGAAGTCATATGGACAAAACTCAAAGAAGCTAGCTTAGATGAAAAGTCCATCAAACGCAGAGACAAGGCCGCTCTGATCTCCTATATTGCTAAACTCGAAGTCGAGGTCTTTTTATGAACTTCATTATATATTTTTTTTGTTCGTTTTCTTTCAATTTTCTCTTTGATATTGTGTTTTCCGTTTCCTCAATCGTATAGTTTATTTTATTCTTTTGAGCCAAAAGTACCGTCAAAGACGCCAGTAGAAGAACAATCAAGCACTGGAAATGACAGCAACTGTTGCGAGGATGGGGGGACGGAGGCGCCAGTGTCTCCGTGTCTCACGGAGACACCGTCTTTCTTTGGTAATTGATGTGATTCTTGTTCTTACTACTACTCAATGATGTATTAGTGACGAGTCTCTGTCAATCTGCAATCTAGATACTTAAGAGATGGGGAATCGGTAATGCCACAATAAAATTAAGATGTATTGTTATTGTTGGAGTTTGAAATGCATTGAAGTTAATTTTCGAGGCTAACACATAACATATTGAATTTATGTCATTTTAGATTGTTGTGAATTTGAATTTGAATCATAATTGATTTTATATAAATCGTTTAAAAAAAATTAAAAAAAAAATTGATGTATCTCCGTTCCACACGGAGACACCGCCGTGTTTCCATGCACGCGCTGACACACATGGTGTCTCTATGTAGCACGGAGACACGCACGGTGCCTCCGTGCCTCCGTGCTACACGAAGACACCGTGTCTTCGTGTCGTGCCCGATTTTTTTTTTTTTTTTTTAGAGAAATGAAATGCGATTAGTCTACACTTTTTTTAATCTGATTATGTTATAATTGAAAACTATATTTATGTAAAATTCTTTTTCTACACTACTTTCTATTCTGATTTGCACTTTAGATTTTTCAGATTTTTCCTGATGCATCCAAAATCAGAAATTTCACAACTTTCTTGAAATGGGCAATGATGAGTATGAAGATGATGAAGAATGTGTATACTGATATGTATATGTTTAGATAGGAAATACTAGCAGTGAAGACGCTAGAAGTAAATAACAATAACCAGATGATATTCGAATACAGATTTAGTATTGTGAAGTTAATGATGAATTTTCAAGAAATCGTTGGAATTGAATTGATTGTATAGAAACCAGGTAAAAAGAAAACAAAAAAATGTCCGTGCCTCGTTTCTCCATTGCGTATGGAGCCAGGATGCCTATCTCTGTGCGCAACGGAGACCCTCCGTGCCGTGACACGGAGACATCCTTCACTGGTCAAAATATAAACAAAATAATCTCTCTTCTCATACTCATTGCAGTCTTCTTCGTTTTTACCAATGGTAGTAATATCGGTATTGGTGGTTAGGAGGTGAATCAGGC
The DNA here is from genome assembly GCA_903798325.1 of Fraxinus xanthoxyloides. NCBI lineage: Eukaryota > Viridiplantae > Streptophyta > Magnoliopsida > Lamiales > Oleaceae > Fraxinus > Fraxinus xanthoxyloides. The sequence continues at coordinate 17,821 of CAIGRL010259374.1, read as the reverse complement.
AAAGAGCTCGAAAAGTTGATCAATTTGAGCTAAAGAATTCTTGGGCTCGTCTTCTGATCATCATCTTCTATTTGAAGATTAGAAAAAGAAAGTCTATCGTCTTCACTTAATAAAAAAAATTGGACCCAACTTCGTGTACATCTCCATGCGCGATTTTTTATTTTTATTTTTTGCTATTGGCATTTTAAAACTATAAAATCAAACAAATAACCTCTTTTTTAACAAAGAGCTTGTAAATTTAATGTAAATTATTTATTCATTAATTTCTTTTAGTTCTTACTTCAATCATTTATTTTTTCACTAGAGATCTTTGAATTGTGTGGTTTTACTCTTTACCTTGCCTTCTCCAACTGCCTGCTTCATATCTTCGCAATCCCATTTCTTTTCATTTCATTTCTGTAGGTCGAGTTTGTATTTATAATTTGTAGGTCACATTTTTTAGGCTCATTCTTTTCTTACATGCCTAAAATATTAAACATGTAAAATAGATAGTTTTTTTATTTTTGGTTGAGAAGACCGTAATTCTTTAGATAATATGAGCATTCTTCACTTCAGGTTTATCTAATTATTGTTATGAGCATTTTTGTTACGATCTTTAGGTAATATGAGCATTTTTGTTATGAACTTTTCTTACTCGAGAAATTTTAAATCTCAGAAATTCAACTGTGAGTTTGATGCTGTGAAAGAAGAATTGCAAAGGCTAGACAATAGCCAATGATAGCATAGAATTACAATTTATTGTAATATAAAATGAAAAGGCAGAACATGAATTTTGAATTACATCAAATTTAACTCCAAATTACTGTGTTACTGAAGTAAATATGGCTTTACCAAACTTCAGAGTTTCAAGTTCATTTGTTGCTCTAATATAACAGACAAAGGGCTAATATCCATTGGTTAGAACTATAAATTGCTGAAGTCTCTAAATATACAAGTGATTGACCATTAATTTACTTCTACTTCCATTCTATGATTTAAAATATCATTCTGTTTTAGTAATGCTATGATTTGGACCAAAATATTGATGTGCTTTCTCAAAATCAGTGGAGTACTCTGGTCTTTGGTTGTGGCAGAACTTTGAAATCCATTGGTCTCATTGCTTGTCCAACACTTACTAATACCTCATTAGTACCAGCAGGACATCTCTATAGATCTCTTGAATCTCTATATTTAAATTGAACGTGCATTTACTTAATGCAGTTCATTGCTAATTTCTGTTCTGTGCTGTTGGATGGTTACAGAAAGAGAAATCTCTATATATGAATGTTGTTTTGCCTTCTTTGTATGGCGAAAAAGGCCACTAGCTTTGATTTATCAAAGTGCTTTGGTGCTTGTATTTCTGTACATAATGGGAAATGAAGCATTACTGTCTAAAATACAGGATTTGATAAAGAAATGATGATGGTCAGGCCCTTTTGTGAATATTGAGGGATTAATTAAGACAATAATTTCACTAATTATTCGCTTGTTTGCTATCCTAAAAAATTTAAATGGTTGCAGTTGTTTTGCTCCTACCTGTCTCACACTCCCCATCAGAACCAAGTCATTGCTTTCTCATTTGTGTGATGTGAATTGTTTATGTACCTCTTTTCTTTTTCCTTTTTTTTTTCTGATAGTGCGGTACAGTAAAATGCAACTTACCTTCTCTTCCCTATGCCTTCTATAATCAGATTGATTGGGTGAGGACCTTGACTACTACTTGACCATTTTTTTGTCTTGCTTTTACTGTTTTGATTTACATACTCTTAACTTCACATTGTTTACAATTTAGATCCTGAACTACGCAACCACCTATCTGAATTAGCCTTGATGCACTGGAAGTTTCTGCAAATACAAAATAATGAACTACATGAATTTGGCATTGTCTACAAGTACTTGCAATCTCTTCATTTGCACAGTTGTTTCAGTATTAGTAATGAAACCTTGTGTGGTAAAGCAAAAGGGTGCAACAACTTGAAGAAGCTCACTATTCACGATTCTCATCTCGTACTCTCTCTCTGTCTCTTAAACTTTCCATTGCTATTGAATCTTGTCGTTGTAGACATTATAAGATCAATCTGATTCGTTGTTCAAAAATTCAACTCCCTCTACATAGCAACAATTGTTACTTCTGGGAATCGTACTTTGTGACGTGCTCGTTTGAAGAAAACTTATACTTTTTCATGTTTATCGTTATTTCCTTTAACCTTGATTCTATTGCTAAGTCATTTTACTTTTCTTTGCTTAGGTAGGAAATGAAGGGATAATTTATGTTGGTCAAAACTGTCAATTTCTTCCAGACATCATCGTCCGAGGTTGTCATCGGTAGACAACTCTACCCCCACCAGACCATCGAAATCCTTTCATATTATCATTAATGACATGTTTCTTACATTTGATGGGTGTTGTTTAATTACTAGAGTTGTGTGGAAAGCAATGAAAGTTCACAGTTTGTTAAAAAGCTTACTCATGTTTTTAACAAACCGGACACAGTCACACACACTTGCGTACTCAGCCAAATGTATATATTAATGAAGTTATGCATTCTTTCTTGATTTCAAACTATCATACAACATTGTGTTATATTGAGATGTAACAAAAGTTTCATTTCCCTACAAACATCACCTTACTTATAGTGCAATCTTGTCTATTGTAACTAAAAATCACTCCACACTATTAGGTAGCCAACTACATTCCAACATGTGCATTGCACGTGCGCACCACTAATCACTTAAAAATTGTTGTGTATGCATATCACGTAAAAATTGTCGTGTCCACATCACTGAAGAGCTCATTTATTTTTTACTACCGGAATCTAACTTGCAACAATTAATTTTTTTTTCATAATGATTATGTTTTACCTTTTTTTAAGGAAAAATTCATATATTGGAGATTAAATATGACACATTTCAAAACTAAAAAATAAAGTTTAAAACATCAAAAATAAGATTTTTTTAAAATTTATTTCCAAACTAATTAAAAAAACATATATTTTATTAATTAAATATATCAATGTTACAATTTTATACAATTTGGTCACAAATTATTTGTCAGACATAATAAAAAAATTATAGTTCACAAATTATTTCACGATTACAAATCAAAAATTGTATATCTCACAATTTATTTATCAATCACAAATTTATCAAATTAATATGTCGCATATTATTCATTTCTCACAAATCACAAATTTTAAAGACGGAACTTATTTTATGGTCACAAAATATCTAAGTAATTAGTCGTAAATTAATTTTCGATCACAACTTAACAATTTTTAGGTCATGTATTGTTTATTAGTCACAAATTATTTATTTCATTGACCGCATATTATTTATTAGTCACACATTAACCAATTTATTGGTTTCAATGACCGTCGCCGCCACTACTAACACCCCATCATCACCACTTCACCGGCACTGCCATTTGTGACCACAACCACCATCACAACAGCATCATAACTATCACTTCACCACCACAACCAGCACCACTTCACCACCAACAAATGAGATCCAAAATCGCCAACACCTCATAAGCGCCATTACCTCACCATTGTCGTCGCTGCCTCCTCCATCACGCTACCATTTCCAACCAACACTTCTTCATAGATTTGTTAACAAGAAACCATCATAGTACCAACACCTCACGTCATTGCCAGATTCACCACCACTAGCAACAACACCATCACCACAACCAACCATCGCACCAACAGTAGGCCAAAGGCCCTCTCCATTGCCAAAGTCTCTAACTTCACTCCGCCAACGTCTCCTCCAACTGCTATAAATTACCGAACTGCACATTATCACCGCCCGCCCCTGCCACCGCCAACATCTCCACCTGCACTATTAACAAAAATCACCCAAAACCCCCCAACAACATCAAAATATGGAAAATCACCACCAATACTCCAACAACCAAAACCGCCTCACTGTTATTGCCAGATCAACCACCACTTGTACCAATCACCTGTAGCACCACCATGCCACTGAACAGCAGCAGCAACAGGGGCGAAGCCGCTTTACGATGGCATGTCGCAGCAGAGACATTCACATCAAGTGGGGTTGGTGCAACAACATCGCAACGTCGGCGACGATTTGAGGGTAGAGAGATGGGTGGTGAAGAGAGAATGATTTTAGAGTTTGAATAGAATACTCAGGGTTGGGCTTCTGGATCTAAATTAATTTATAATAATAATATTATTATTATTATTATTAAAATATTGATTTATAATAATTAAATAAATATATGATTTTCGTATAAATAAATGTTAGATCTTATTTTTGAAATCGAATCTCACAAAACCTAGTTAAATGTAATTTCCACTTTTTCTAATGCATGTCTGTAATGAAGATTATTCAAGATCCAAATGTTGTTGTCAATAGTATAAATAATGTTTCCGTCAATTCTTTGTTTGCACATATTCCGTTTACAAGATTGGAATGGTATAATATTTTTTTATATGCCCATTATTTGAATAGACCAACAGTCGCTGACAATCATTGTGGACCAATATTTAATGTTATGATTATGCAAAATATCTTTTAATTATTAAGCATGAAAATTATTAAGTGCAAATTTTAATTCATAATGTATGTCATTATTGCTTCTAAAGTAGCACAATATTATAATTTAGAATATTAATAGTAGACGTTAGATCTATCTAATACAAATCATTTGTTGTTGCTTTTGAAGTACCACAACATTATAATTAATGGTACAAAAGAATATTGATTGATGTTTAGGTCAAAACACAAATTAAAGTACTCTATTTCTTTACGTATACATTTTTCTGTATACGTATTTATATATCTATGTTCTAGTTATATTTTACTTGTTCTCGAATAGCATAATTAAAAGTTTGTTTTTATTCCTAAAGAGTAAATTTTTATACAATTTATTATTTCAAATGATGACATGTTATTGTTTATGAAGAGTATGACACTACGATTCCAATATTCAATAATAATATTGATATGTTGCTCTTGAAGAAGCAATAATAAAATACAACTTACTTTCGAAATAACACATATTTCGGAAAAAAATATCATGTTTAATTTATGAATTTGTGTTATCGCTGAAGGAAAACATATAACTCATGTCAATTAATTATTATTTGAGTATATAATATTTACTTATATTATTCGAAATTAAATATTAAATTATATCTTATATTGAACTATAATTTCACTTCGATTTTATAGTTTGGCATGACCAGTTGGACCATTACCGGATCGATAATTATGCAAAATTAAAAATTCAAATAGATGTTTAACGAAAACCAGAAGATTATTCAATCTAATGAATGCATATATATTATTTGTTATCTTTATCGACAATTAATAATTAAACATTACTAGTTAAAATAGGGAATAGATTTCCTATATTTCTGAAAATTAATTGGGGTGGTAAATGTGGCTCCATCATCCTCGACGTTAACCATTTAGATATTATATGTATCTAAAGTATTTGATATATATACTAGATGATTGCATGGTTCGCAACCTGAATTTTGCAAAATTACTGCTAAAATTTTAAAGTGTGAGTACAATTTTTCAGATTATACAATCAAGACAGTTTGCTTATTAATGTTAGTGATCCTAAATCTCAACATTTTAAGAAGTATTAGTTGGGATATCGATAAACGATTTAACATTGTTGCTTGTTAAATGCCCCCAATTAATTTAATTGAAAACAAAATGCTTTTCATTTCTGTTTAAGGAATGTTATTACGCATTATGTCAATATCAAAGTTCTTCTTATTATAATTGACTTATGATCGGAGTCCAATTTTTTCATCTAATTATTTTAATAGTGTAGTATATGTAAAATCAATATACCACAATGCATTGAGATAGAAAGTAAAGAATATTGAGAATAAATGCATAGTTATCCCAAATGGGTGATATTTTATAATGCAGTAACAATGACTGTCAATTTGATTGGACAATTCTTTCAGCATTAGGGGAGAAAATAAAAAGTTGAAAATAATGTACAAATGCATCATTATCCTCGTAAAAGATAATTCGGACCAAAAGTCTGAAATATAATTTATTTACATACATTTATTGACTAAAGATATCAACAATATATCACGTACCAATTTTAAATGCTCCAACACGAATTGATGTCCTAGGAGGACAATTCACTAGCATTATATTTGATTTTTTTTGGTACGCCTGAAGCGTGATGGTATTCGATTCTAATACAAAAAAAATCTCCAAACGAAAATGAAGCAATTATCAAAAATGATCTCTTTAAGGAGGTACATACTCTTGTTGAGTATTTAGATATAAAAGATTATAAAACCTCATAAAGGTACTTGATATGTTGAAAATTGAAATATCTCAATAAATTATATCATTTTATAAAAGAATATAATCGAAAAAAAAAAATTTGTCGACAATACTTTTGTACATGATGTACATCATCATATAGTGAGAAATTGAAATAAATGCGTCGAAATATATCAATCGAAGAAATGATTGGCCAAATAAATGACGCAATCCTAGCAAATTGAATTTATTATAGAAACCTCAAGTTTTTGGACCTACAATTCCAACACCCAAATGTGTATACTTATGCGAAATGAAAATAGAAGAAGTGAAGGTGTAATATGAAATGTAATACTCTTTACATAATGAATTTCAGGAAGATTTGTATAAGTAGACAAGTTATCGTATGGTGAATGTAACCACATGTATCTATCTCGTTAGCATGTCAATGCATGAAATTTGATATGCATATAATATATTTGACCATAGACGCCCATCAGCATGACTATTAATGTTACCTTGAAAGATTTAATATGCCTAAAGGATATAATTCAAATAATATAATCTTAAGGGTGAGTAAATAGCGTTGTACTATTTTTTTCGGTGACCAATGTTTTGTCACATTAGATTTTATGGGCACGGAGATTTTAATGATATCACAGAGTTTTTCCTAATAAGGTTTTAACAAGACATATTTTTTATATAATGAATGTCCAAAATATATAAAACACTTACCCTCAAAATAATACTCTGATATATATGAGATTCCTAAAGAGATCAACAAGAGCTATTTTCTGAATCATCTCCTTATTATAGTCATCAAAGGTTGATAAAATATTTTGTATGAAGATGATATTATTTGAAAACGATACGAGACAATAGGTGACATATTTTCACTAGAATTGCAATATTAGAGAGATTGACGTACAAGATAATGATAAATCAATAGAAAAATTGAAATCAATGAGAGTAATTGTACTTTTTTTCCCCCTTCGATCAATTTCGTCCCACCGAATTTTCTTGGCAATGTTTTAATGAGATAGCATTTTATTACTCCAAATTATTTGTATTTTTTTTTCATTCGTTGACATTTTTATACCAACGAATTTTTGTCAAACAAGATTTTAACGAGATAGTTGTAAATAGTAATTCAATGGGGGAGTGTTATAAATATAGTAGCATTTATGAATGAATTTTATATTCGTGCAGTTCTAGTCATTATAACTGTTTTATTCCTTGTAACCTTAATCATTCCCTATAAATAATAAATATGGGGCATTGTTAATAAAATACACAAGTTTATTGATTTCTTTAGTTTTCTCTCTCTTTTTTCCTAAATCAATAATTAAGGGCGGACAAAAGAAATTGTCAACTCATGCAATTAAATCGAAACTGCAGTTTTTAAATCATTAATTTGGATTCAAGTAGCTTAGATTTCAATGCCTCAAAATCGAATCAAACTATCTTGAAATGGTCCAATTTTGATTTCGTTAGTTAAAATGCCTTGAAACTACTTGAGCTGTTAAAAAAAAAAAAAATTAGTCATCGCATGTTCACCATTATTCAATGAAAACAAGTTTTGGAATAACATTTTTTAGAGATTGTGAGGTTAAAGAATAGACTTTTTTTTCGTGCAAAATATTTTATTATAAGAATGTGTGGTTGAAAATAAGTTATATATATATATATATATATACATATATATTGAGATAATGGTAGACGTACAGGTGCTTACTTATTTTATCCAAGATATATTATTGATTAAATTAGATTAATTTATTCAGAAGATTTACTTGATATTCGACTTTATTGGCTCTTTAGGAAAATTATAATCTATTTATAAAAATGCTTCTCTTATCTAGAGAATGAATTGCTAGCTTAAACTTTATGCTCGAACTTATGTTAATTTTGGTTTAAGCTTGTATTGACAAATATATGAATATTGTAGTGTTTAAATTTAGATGATTTCAATTTTCGTGTTAATTTTTTTTTTTTTCACTTGCTTGAAATATGTTATTTTTATGTTGCTAAATCATGACTTGGAAACCAAATCAAACCGCAAAAAATGGCTTGATTTGATTTGGTTTGATTTGAATGAAATGATTTTAGAATTTTTTTTCAAACCGTTTAAAATTATTCGACTTGAAAATAGTTCAAAAATCGTCCAAATCTAACCGGTTTTCACGCCAAACATGTTTGGGACAACTTAAAAGTTTTAATTAAGGTGGTCTCTGTCTGAACTAACTTTACCCAATAATTATTTATAATTATGTGTAGTTTAATTTCAATTTTTAGTAAATTTACGCCAGTTTAATTTTTATCTACACATTTTGAGGGACTCGTAAGAACTACCTACTTATTCACCTCTAATTTTTATCTATTTTTAATTCAAACCATTTATAAAACTTGTGTAACATACTCTCATAGGAGATTCAGAGATAGCTCACAATAAGAGATAAATGTGATATTTTCACATGAAATACGATTTTTTCGATAAATTTTTAATTACGAATACGACTTTTATTTTGAAAAATAATGAAGCAATTTGAAAAAACCTCCTTGTGCTTAATGAATTCATAATGACAATAAAGACTGTCATAAACCATTAATGAGAATAAAGACATTGACACAAGAAAATTATCGATTTTCTTTCTCTTTTCATATTTTTTATTGTATTTAATCTTTTGTCATGCTACATATTGTCCACCCTATTTGTTTGATTCCTCCCCCGTGAAAGTCTTCTTTCATAAAGTTCCCTACTTCACCTAAAAGTCAGAAAACAAATGCTGGTTAGATGAAGATAATGTACCTAATCTTCTTGTACTAAAGTGACTTTCCAAAGAGCAGTAGTTCAATTATTGTCACATAGTTACACTTATGAGGTGTGTAATGACAATTGCCTTTATCTAATTTTTCTTTTTAATACTTTTGTCACACTAGTGCCACAAAAGTCTATTAAAGGCATATTGGCTCATTCTGTTGCGAGGCTAATCGAAGCAAAATTATTTTTGAAGAAACATAATTTGGTGGGCAGGACGTCTCAAAATCTAGTTGAACTCCTATTTGATGGCCATTACTTGACCAAAATAAAGTTTTGTTAGATAATGTTGTTAAAAACTAGGAAAATTTTGGATTTACATGCAAAATATTTTATTTTGTGAATGCGTGAGTGAAATCAGTATGTAAAATAAAGAATTTTGAAATAATGATTGTCAAACATGGACTAAGTATACACTCGATTAGTCCAAATATTGAAAATAATTCGAAAAATAACTTTTCTTTTTTTTTAGTTATTATTGTTATAGGCTGCGGGTATGCCATTGTCCAACTGATAAAACATATACCAACCAAATAAAGGAGGATTAAACGGGTTGCACAGGATCAGTGACATGGGCTATTTCTAGGTGGTGAAATTGCGATTTTTGATTGGAAACTTTTTCTTTTATTTCTTTTTAACGGTCAATGAAATTTTGTATGTGTACATCTGCATCTGCCATTGACAGATGTCAAGGCTGAACGTACCAACAACCCGACAGGGACTTCTGCTTTGGAGTAGCGCTGGTTGTACATGACCTCACATGATCCTTGAACTATCAGGGGCCCCATCAAAATCCTTTTCTTTGAGAGATGAATTTTGTTATTTGTACGCACCGAGCCGGACAGACTGGACCCTGTTATTGGCTGCCCAAAAAACGGCCAATAACCGTCACCGCTTAAAGACCCTGTATAAAATAATTGCTTGAATGACTTTTGAGAACTATAATACAACGGCCTTTTTGGAGTGAACAAAGTTATATTTGAAAGTGTTTCTTCAACTTGGCAGTTTTATTTGGGTCTCTTCGTCAGTGTCAAACTCAGCGAGTAGATAAATTTCCTTAGATTCTATCGATCACAGCATCATTCTTTAAATTCTTTTTCTTTTCTGTCTTTCATTGCCCAACTGTAGTTTTGAATTGTTTAAAATTCATTCAGTAACGCTTTTCCATTTGTCCTGTTTAAGCCCATTTTTTTTGAATAGATTTGATATGAAAGTGATTTTTTTAGGGTGCCTGGTTAGAAATTAGAAAAAATTATAGATTTTTAAAGTAGAAAATGTGTGGTTGAAAATTATTTTCAAATACACACACACACACACACTCGTTCTTGGAGTTAACTGTTGAGCGCGAGAAACAGATGGGATTTCTGAGCAGTCTCTTGGGAATTTTTGGTTTTGGAATAGGGTTTCTTATTGGTGTTTTATTTGGATTCTACTTCTTCATTTATTCTGAAACTAAAGATGTTGCGGTAAGGTTTTTTCTGTCAAGTTCTTTACAGTTCTTGTTTTTTCTAATTCACTGATACATTTGAAAGTGTATATGATATGTTTATGTTCCTTCTTCCTTCTTCCTCTTTTCTTTTATCTTTTTCTGTTTTTTGTGATTAATTGTTTGTTTTCTGAAATCCATTGCAAGTGAACCATAGTACGACTAGAAATTTGCCATATCTGTCTTGGGAAGCTAAACATTCTTTAATTTATTTATCATCTTACTTTTTGAATTTTTATTCGTGATGAAGACTGGTTATGGTTCTTGATTTCATTTTGATGCTATTCCTATTGGGGAAGAAGGCTGGTTTGTTCAGTAATCTGACATATTTGATTAGAATATAAAGTGATGAGGAATTTAGATGCATTTAATCAAGAACTGTTATTTGATTCTTTTAAAACTAATTTCTCTATTATTTTTATTAATAGTTTGATCATCATCGTCGTCGTTCAGATTATGGTATCTAATAAACCGAAACCTAGTCCATAAGAAATATTGGTTCAATTTATGATATCAAAAATTGCTCGCGAATTGTAATTTTTTCTTGTTCATCTTTATCAGTCAATATTTACAATTTTGAATCTGGGGAGTGATCGAGGGATCAAAACTAGCCTCTTGTGATCCACTTTTCTGAATAGTAGATTAAAACTGGGAATATCATTTTTTTTCTGCAAAGAGAAAATAAAATTGTGCGATCTCAGAATTGTTGTTTTATATTTAACATTTGACTCACGTTTTTACCTTTCGAGTGGACGTTGCTCTCTCGTTGAGGATTAATCACCAGAAATCTGTGTGTTCTTGTTCTTTTATGATTTCTTTATTGTTGTTCTATGAGCTAGGGACTAAGATTTAATCCATAACCAAAGCATGGTTGTAACTTCTTGGTAGCATCCGGATGGTTCTTATACTTAATTTGTGCCTACATTTAAGTATTTTTTTTTTACTTTTTCACTCTTGTTCATTTTTAAAATGTTTATATTCTTGATTGTCTGACCATACATTGTTTAGAAAGTAATTGTATTACTCACTGAAAGTAGCATGTTCTGAGTTTTGTACTTGTAAAATTAATTTCAGGATCCGATTACTAGGCCACTTTCAGAGCTTGAAACAATTTCATTAGAAGATCTAATGCCTGAGATTCCTTTGTGGGTAAAGAGTCCTGATTATGATCGAGTGAGTATTCCATTTTGCAATAAAAGCCTTCTATGTAGTCTCTTTTCCCCCCTTCAAATCCTTCTATGTAGTAATTATTATTTACTTTGTTTAACCTGTTTTAATTTTTCTCACTTAACTTTATGATGCACCATTTTCTGATATGCAGGTTGATTGGTTAAATAAATTTATCTTACATATGTGGCCTTTCATTGACAAGGTATTTTTATAACCATGAGATTTCAGTTACTTGGCCGAGCTGGTGTATTTCATCTAATGCATGATCTACAGGCCAGTCATAGCATAATTAGAGGCATGACAGAGCCTATATTTGCAGAGTACATAGGGAAATTTAAGATAGAATCAATTGAGTTTGAGAATCTAAGCCTTGGAAATCTTCCACCAATAATTCATGGTGAGTTTCTTCTCATTATCTTTGGTTAATGCTATTGAATGTGTTATATTTTCCGCTTAATTATCACTACTAGCTGCTTTCTAAGTATCCTCCTTTTCACTTTATCGCTTTCTTCCTGTTTTAATACTCAACAATTATAGGATAGTAATCTGAGAGAATTACGAACATTTCTTGTACTAGGAAATTTAGAACGATAACCGGTGCTTGAATTTTTATTTACTTTTGGAAGGAAACAAGTATTATCTTATGATGTTTACAATGTTGTATATACGGGTAAAAGTTCATTTTCAGTCCTGATGTAATTATATATGACTTTAATTTTAAGATTTTGAAGTAGAATTACATTTTGGAAGACAGTTTGTTGCTAATTTTTCTTCATTTCTTGACAGGTCTCAAAGTTTTTGAGACAAATGAGAGAGAATTGGTAATGGAACCAGCTTTCAAATGGGCTGGAAATCCGAATATCATTGTGACACTAACAATTTCATCCGTACGAGTCACAGTTCAGGTCAGTGAAGCTCGGAGAAATTTTCCTTGAGAGGGAAAGATTTTGTTGAATCTCTGTGTAAAGAATATATGCTTCTTCGATGGACTGACATTGCATCTTTTTAGCTAGTGGATTTGCAAGTATTTGCCACAGCACGGATAACTATGAAACCACTTGTGCCTACTTTTCCATGTTTTGTAAACATAGTTGTGTCTTTGCTGGAGAAGGTAAGCAAACTGTTTTCAAGATTGAATCTACCTTTGATTTTTTCCTATTCTTCTGTTAATTGGAGGAATTTATTATTTTCTCTAAATCATCTTTTATTTGTTCAGCCACATATTGACTTTGGAATAAAAGTTTTGGGCGGTGACATTATGTCCATTCCTGGCCTCTATCAATATGTTCAGGTAGCATATTGGTTTTCCTAAGATTGGAGCAAAAGATAGATTTTTGTCATTTTCTCGTTACGCTGTGTTATCTGATGGCAGGATACTATCAAAAAAGAAGTATCAAATCTTTACCTTTGGCCAAAGTCTCTTGAAATACCAGTCCTCGATGCATCAACGTGAGTGGCTTCTCTTAAATCACAGAACTTCTAGTTATTAATTCTTCTGAAAATTTATAGTTTTGATATTCTTAATTTTAAGTGAGTTCAACTTCCAAATCTGAGATTTATAGTTCTGTTTCCTCATGATTTCTCCAGAGTGTCCATAAAGAAGCCTGTTGGAATATTGCGTGTTAAAGTTGTTCGTGCAACAAAGCTTCTGAAGATGGATTTACTTGGATTATCCGATCCATATGTTAAGCTAAGGCTTGGTGGAGAGAAACTGCCGTCTAAAAAGACCACGATCAAGAAAAAGACATTGAATCCAGAGTGGAATGAGGAGTTTAAGCTTTCTGTGAAGGACCCTCTGTCTCAGGTTCTTCATATAGATGTCTTCGACTGGGACAAGGTTTTTCCCTTAATCTTTTTTATGACACAATTTAATGTGGATTTGATGGAACTGGCTAATATAAAAGAAGAAAAAGAAGCTAAAATCTTGTTTCATTACGCTGTCCAACGTGTCTGTTACTGCGTACCAATTGATCAAGGGCGAAGCCGAATATGCGGGGTAGGAATTGAATCCGCAGACAGGTCTAATGACTTGGTTTACAAGAAGAATGAAATAATAAGCATGGAATCGGACAAGCAACTGAACTGCCTTAAGAAAGGGTAATGTTTATGTATCCTGAAGTAATGAAGGAAANAAAAATTGACAATCACGAACGACTCACTCACCAACTCAACCATCCTCGTCACATAAACAAACAAGAACCGGCCCGTTTACCGAGTCAAGCCGACGATATCTAGACTCACCCATTTAAGGCCCATAATACTACGTGGCCCATTAAATTGCAGCCCACTCAATTTATAGGAGCGGCTAATTCAGTTGAACATCACAGCACTGAAGCTTCAAGCTCAAAGAAAAGAAGGAAGCTGACAAGCAACTGAACTGCCTTAAGAAAGGGTAATGTTTATGTATCCTGAAGTAATGAAGGAAAACAGAGGATGATGATGAAGCTGTTAAACCATTGAATCAAAACAATATTTCTAAATCTCATTTTCTTAGTGCTATTGTTTTTTATCCTTACCTAAGATTTGGTTTCTTGAGACGCCATAATCTCTTAACTTTTGTATGGTCAATCATGGAACTCGTATTTTTGCCTTTTATTTTCTTGTTGCTCGTAATCACAATTGAATTTCTGCTGCAAAGCTTATTACCAGTCCGAAAATCTTTAATTAGTAAATGAAGTCATGAAAAAGCGTCTCTGACATTGTGAAAATCTCTAGGTTTTGTACATGATAGTTATTGTCTTCTTATTAAATGGATCATATTTAGTTGTAGATGCAAGATAATTTCATGTAAGGCTCAGAACATGAAAATAATTTGTACATCCATTCTTCTTTAATGGTATTATTATTTACAGGTAGGGGCACATGACCGGCTTGGGACTCAGTTAGTTCCTTTGAAACTGCTGACTCCCAACGAGACTAAAGAATTAGTACTTGACTTGCTTAAGAATACAAGTATTAATGATTCTCAAAGCAAAAGGCAAAGAGGGCAGATAACGTTAGAGCTCACATATGCTCCTTTCAGAGATGACCTTCAAAGTTTCAGTGGCTATCTGGATGGAATTGCTCGGAATGATAGTCTACTCAACAGGGCATCCAGCAGTGTAAGCCCAAAGGGAGCAGGTTTACTTCTACTTACAGTTCAGGGAGCACAAGATGTTGAGGGATCACGTCACAACAATCCATATGTGTTGGTAATCTTTCGAGGAGAGAGAAAAAAATCGAAGGTGATGTCGAGAAAAATCCTCCTTTCTCTGCTTTATAACTTTTGATTATTGTTTCTCATTCAAAGAAAGATTTGAACGCTGTTTGACTTGGAATACTTGAAAATTTAGGTTTACTGACATTATTTTTTCATTCTATTGTGCCGGGAACAAAAAAGATGTTAATTCAACTAATGAAATGCTGCATAGCAACAGAATTATGAATAGCCACTCTATTCTTTTTTCTCTTTCAAGTCTTTCCTTCCTTTATTTTCATTTTCAATTATGTTCTAGCATTTATGAATGGATATACGGCAATACTTTTGCAACATGGTTTCTTGGTGAGTTAAAAGTAAATTTGGTATATTCAGATGATAAGAAGAACTCGTAATCCAATGTGGAATGAAGAGTTCCAATTTATTCTTGAAGAACCTCCTTCACAGGATAAAATTCAGATAAAGGTTATGAGCAAGCGCACGGTCATTGGTTTCAATTCGAAGGTACTTCAGGAATATTACTCGTTTTTCCTTTCATTTTCGCTCCTCTAAATTACGATAGCTCAAGTACTCATAATCTCGAACTTTTACATTATGCAGGAATCTTTAGGGCATGTGGACATTGATCTTGGTGATGTTGTGCACAATGGACGTATCAATCAGAAATACCATCTAATAGATTCGAAGAATGGAGTTATACATGTCGAGGCACGGTGGAAAACCATATAAAGAAAAGCTCGTGACGACATAATAGATGCCATAGATTAGGTAAATTTGTTTTTAACTGAAGAAGTTTCAGCATGATCATATCAGATAAAAAACAAGACAAGTTAAGAAACCACAGAACTATACATAATGTTTGTGCCTTTTCTCTTTGAAGCATATTTGTAAATAATTTTACTATGCATAATACAAATTTTTTTTTAAACGTTTGTCGTAGTAGATGAAACAATAGCTTCTTTTATACTTTCTTTTGAGGTTTGTAGTTTCTACTAATGTACTCAATGAGTCAATGTTATTTTTCACTAATACATTCAAAGCAATTTATTTTTTTTTTTTCTCGTATTGGCTTCGCAAATTTATACAAGTTTTGAATTTTACCAAGTTTCTCTTCCATTTAGTTTATATATGTATTGATCTTGATATATTTGTTGACTACGAAAGTTGGAAGGTAACAAATTCTCTGTCCCCTCCTTAGGTAGAGCAGCTTCACGATGTAAAGACTTAGACCATGAAGAGCAAGAATTTGGATTGAGTTTCTGATATTACTTGCTTATGAAATTCTAGGTATTTATATATTTCTCAAGCCTATGGACTTTCTAGTCTTTTTACTTTTCTTGAACGCGCGTCGCTTCGCCATCTGAGGATCCTTAATAAATTGCAATTCTAGATGATTTTATGACGCGTAATACTTTTACATAGTTCAGGTTTTGCATTCACAAGATTACCTAAGGACCCGTTTGACATGACTTTTGCTTCTTGTAAAAGAATTTATGGAGAAACATACCTTAATTTTTGTTGGGAAACTTATTTTTAAAAGAGCTTTCGATTCCGAAATTGCTTTTTGAAGAAATCGCATTGATTAGGTTTTTTCTAAAAGCACTTCTAACTAAAAAAAAAAAAAGCACTTTTATAAAATTAATCAAACGAATTCAAAACCAACTTTTATATTTCAAAAGATAGTGTCTTGTGGCTAAAAGGATATTTGTGTGGGGACAAGATATTTGAGTGTTCCTTATAGCTTCGTAAAGCCAATTCTCGTTCCAAGCTTAGGGTTCGAACTAGAATTTGGGAGGGCGGTCCAATAGCTTCAACTCGGTGACGCGACTATAGCGAAGCTTATTCAACCCTTAATTTGTATTGGCAACGTTTTGATTGGCTAAGTGGCTTCCTGCTCTACACAGGGTTGATCCTGGTGTCCTTGTTGGACTATTTCACGACATGTGGGTTCAGGACGTACAATGTTTATTTTTCTTATAAAGGTAGAAATAAATGGAATTAAAATTTATAATATAGAATTAGACAATGTAATCTCAGATTTTTCTACACCTTTATAAATTCTCGTACTTATTTCAGGAGTTTGGGCTTCATAGATCAAATCAATGGACTTGCAACCCATGATCCGCTTTTAACAAATAGTGCAGATGTTATGGACTGTACTTTGGGCTTATCTTTTACTGAGAAACAATATGTGTGTAGTGGCGGATTCTGGATTTTGATTGAGCACCACGACCATTGACCGTTGGGCGCAATAAAATATTAAAACTTAAATATAACAAATATTTTGTTAAAATTAAACATACATACATACATACATACATATAACAGAATTACATTCACCAGATGATATAGTGATCAAGTTTTATATAATTCAAAGAAGAACACATATTCGAATAGTTTCAATTGCATTAAAATCATTAGAACTAAACATATATTTTTTTGTAACATTTAGTGTCAAGATTCAATGAATACCATTATGGTCAAGTTCTCAATGATATTAAAGAGGGCTCGTAGGTTCAAATCTCCTCCCTATTGCATTTGTTTTGGTAAAAATTGTAAAATTAGAAAAATTGCACAATAAATTGGTTTGGAAAATATTCGATGCTAGGACTTCCAATTTGGATTTGTAGACTCTAAACAATTGAGCTACAAGTTATATTTGAAAAAAAAAGAATTAGTATATATAAGCTAAAAATGTTATATACTCTCAAAAAAGGAAAAAAAAAAGGTTTTGTTCTAATCCAACATGTGCAGTCGTCGATGCTCGTCGGGTGCCATGCGGAAAACAGTGAATGGTTTCGTTTAGGGTCCGTTTGATTGCAAAGGTGGAAAATAGGTGGAAAAAAAATGTTTTACAAAGAAAAGATTTTCCTAGAAAATGTTTTACAGGGAATTGTAATAAA
>CAIGRL010259363.1:0-13226 GCA_903798325.1 Fraxinus xanthoxyloides | reverse complement strand
TGTAAGAAGGAAGTTGTGTATCACATATAGTCCTACAAAATTGTCGGAGTTATTTTATAATTTGACAGTTTGTTGGAGGATCCTATGTTTTTGGGCGTTAAACACGTGTTTTGTTCTATACTTGGGTTTTTTTTTTTTGGTTGAAAAAATCATTTAACTTTTTTTTCTGACAAAGCCATCTAAAATAACTCAAATCAATTAAGGCTTAGATTCCTAAGTGAGAAAGAAACAAATATACAAATCCTACCTAATCTCAATATTCAGTATTCATAAGTGCAAGCTTGAATTTTTCGTGAAACCAAATGGAATAACACCATCTCACTATCTATAATTAGAAAGATTGCAAACACAGAGTGTGAAATGCAAAATTGTAGAATGTATACTTAAACGCAAATATTTATATATAACCACGTATATGCATAGATTATTTGGAAGATAATGTGTATATACCCATTTTAACTCGTTAATAGTTGACACGAGGAAAAAAAAAATTATGTTACTTTTACCTTCATTTTTTTTTTTTTTTCTTGAAGAGCTTAAAAGGCCAAAGATGTATAGCCACACTACCATCGAGACAAACAAGAAACTTGAAATAATGCTTGTATTATCATTCCCGTGCGTGGAGGCCTCAAAACAATATCAGATATCATTGGAATTTCGAAAGAAAATTGGTGTCCTTGCTTAATAACTATTCACCACCTTTACTGTACGTTCAAAACTGAAATCTTGCTGGATTTTTGCAAAGAGAGATACTGAAAAGTCAGCATGCTATTGTGTGTTTGGTTTGTGATGCCAAAATCCAAACATTTGGGCTATGATGAAAATTGGTCTAAACCCACTTTTTGGTACGATACCTTCCATTGCCTGATAACATAAAATGAAAAAGGCTCAAACTGAGGCCAAAATAGGATGCAACGTGTGCTGCTCTAGACAGTTGATCACCTGCTGTTAAATATACTACCATAAGAGTTATGCCAGCTTTAGTTGCTCAATATGATCTTGAACTTGAATAAATGGATGTAATAACTGTCTTCTTGTATGGTGATTCGGAAGAAACCATCTATATGAATCAGCCACAGGGGTTTACTTATACTGAGAAATTGAGCATGTTTGTTTGTTAAAAAGATCTTTCTATGGGCTAAAACAATCACGTAGACATTGATATCAAATGTTTGATCACTTTGTATCATCTGTTGATATAAAATGTTTGATAACATTTGTACCTGACAAGGTCCGCCTCATTTTTCCACTGCTTAAATAGGCCATTAAAGAATTCGATTTGATTCGAACCCGAGAAAAATTGAATTGAATGCGTTGAACTCGGATATACCTAGTAAGGCCATCGTCAATTGCCATCCACATTCAATTTTATCCAGTCATATCTCCTTTCATAACGTAAATCATGGTACGGAACGGTCTTGCTGCAAAAAAACAATACTGCAACAGAAGTTGTTGACGTGCCCTTAATGTTTTTTTACAGTCATTTTGCTGATCCTGATGAGAGATGTAGACTATGTAAACAAAAAAAAGTATGAAACTAATAATTAACTTGAAGAAAGTAAAGAAATAATTAATGGATAGAGGTATAATTTATTTTCACTAATGTCCAGCATGCACTGATCCCATGGGCAATATTCCAGATCAATGACGATAGGATTTTCAACATTATCCATAATAGTATCTTCGAAGTGCATATCTGTTATCTGGAGCTTTGCTAGGGAAGAAGGCCATGTTTTCACTCAAAAACCATTCCGTGTACCAACAAATGTGCAATTCTTAAGATATATCTTCATCACATCTTCTTTAGTTGCCAAGACTTCCTTCGATGATGCTGTGGCCTGGCCCGCAAGTCACCCTTTCAATATAGAGTTCTTTCATATCATCAGCATTAGAGATGAAATCATCTCCTATTTTTATAACAATATCTAGCTAGGACATTTATCCCTTCTCACTTTGTGACGTGGATTCCAATACTATCGGCCTTTACACTTACCATAAAGTGTTGGAATGTAAGATTCTTACATCCTATCACATTGACATGAACATTTTTGCTATCTTGAGTTCTCACATCACGAATGGTTGAGTTGGTGATGAAGTTGAAGCACAGATTCTATGTATATAAAATTAACTCCCGTTGTCTTTGTAAACTAATTACTAGAATCTACTTAATTAATCAATCTTCAGGATGAAACAACCACACACACACAGACACACACACTTACTTACCAAAGGAAGTTTGACGCATTTGGGATTTTTGCCGCAATGGTTTCTAGTCCATGTTTCTTCGCCTAGGCCATCAAAAACTCCACCACCTGATATAGTCAATTAATGATCAACATTATTTTATTGTTATCTATTCTCCATTCTTGTCAGGCAGTGGATTATAATCTGAAGGGGCTCTTGTGGTGCCCTGGACTTGAAGCTCAATAGGAGCCTCGCAGAGGCCTTCGAATTTTAGTTGATTGAACAAAAAATGTGCCTTTTGGACTTTTGTTACCAAAACAGTGCTATGGAGTTGTAGCTGCGCATGCATCTTTCCATGCACTTGATAGAGCCTACCATATATTTTGTGAAATTGAGTAATTTTAAAAGAGAATTTCTTGAAACCAAATGGAATAAAATCATCTCACTATCTAGAATTAGATATATAGAAAACTAAGAGTTTAGCATGCGAAATTGTAGAATATATATTGAAACGTGTCTTTAGTGTTTTTTGTTCTAACGGTCTTCATAGACGTGCAAAGATGNGCAGTGGATTATAATCTGAAGGGGCTCTTGTGGTGCCCTGGACTTGAAGCTCAATAGGAGCCTCGCAGAGGCCTTCGAATTTTAGTTGATTGAACAAAAAATGTGCCTTTTGGACTTTTGTTACCAAAACAGTGCTATGGAGTTGTAGCTGCGCATGCATCTTTCCATGCACTTGATAGAGCCTACCATATATTTTGTGAAATTGAGTAATTTTAAAAGAGAATTTCTTGAAACCAAATGGAATAAAATCATCTCACTATCTTGGATTAGATATATAGAAAACCAAGAGTTTAACATGCGAAATTGTAGAATATATATTGAAACGTGTCTTTAGTGTTTTCTGTTCTAACGGTCTGCATAGACGTGCAAAGATGAAAAAAGACATCCTCTTTTTTACTTGGCAAATGGTATACCCATGTTTGATGGTCATTATTTAGCCAAAATAAAATCTTGAATAGTGATTTTTAGAATAACACGTGGTTAAGTAGGAGATTTTTTTGGATTACGTGCAGAATATTTTATTATGTGAGTATATGATTAAAATGAGTATGTAGAAAAAATAGTTTTAAATAATAATTGTGTTTTGAAGTTGAGCCCACAAAATTCTAAACCATGGCTAAAACTTAAAAATAAATTAAGGAAAAAAAACTCACCTAGCATGAACCCAACCCATAAACAAAGCTATCTTGCTCACTAACAAAGTATTATTAATTTGGGTTGAAAATTTGAAAAATATATATGCCGTTTCTATGAATTTTCAATATATGCATTTATTTAATTATGTAACCCCTGTTTGATAGGTATTAAAATCAAATTTATAATAGATTTTGATAAAATTGATAAAATATTTGATTGAAAAGTTGTAGATTCGATAAAATAAGTGGTTAAAATTAGTGGGTGACTTTGGCTTAAATTAAAATTTTAATTTTAATTTCTACCAAACATGAGCTTAGTGGTCTAAAGTAATTAAACTAATATTAAAAATAAGAGAAAATTTTATTACACATAACTTGTAACGTTGAGACTTGACCCCCACGCATTTCCACGTCTTACACGAACCTTGCTAATAGCTCAACCAACAACCAAAAATCAAAATTCCATCACAAAGCATATTTATTCAAACCAGAATTGTGTTCAGATATAAATTGATTTTTGCAAATATACGTTTATAGTCATATGTATGTATATAGATTATTAAAAAGAATGCGTACCCGTTAAAAAGGAAAACACTGTGTGACTTTTACCTCTCTCTTTATTATTATTGTTGTTCTTGTTGCGTTGAATTCTTGAAGAGCTTGAGAAGTCAATGATGGATAGCCATCCTAATTACAAGTCTTACAAAATCAAATCAGACATTGTTGGAATTTCTAAAGAAAACTGGTGTCCCTGCACAATACGTATTCACTGTCATTGCTATATGTTCAAAATTATAATCTAACTGGATTTTGGCAAAAAGAGATACTAAAGTGAGCGCGCTATCGTGTACTTGTATTACAAAATGATCGACTGAATGTTTCCCACTCACCGGATGGTTACAAAATGCGCTATCGGACGGTTTATTGTATACTCTGATCAAGCCCGGAATCACATGTGGGTCTTTTTCAATTTGGAAAGAATGACATAAATAAAACAATATAATTCTTAAAAATTTTAAGGACAATTTAGTAGGACCCTTTTACCTAAAATCCTACATCGAATAAACTTATAAGGTTTTGAACTACTAATCTTAATATGGTTGGTCTTTTAAGATGAAATCTCAAATCTTAATATGGTATAAGATCTCATTAAGCTCAAACAAGCAATTTGATCCTTTTAAGACTAAAAAATGAGCACACGAATTTCAAGATTGACATACTTAAACAAGTCACCATCTTGTAGGGATATATTAAGGAACAAAATCTCACATCAAATAAAGATACAAATATAAATCAACTTATATATTTACAACTTTTGTTTAAGAATAGAACGTGCAACCATTGTCTGCTGGTTGTTAAATCTTATTATTGAGACATATAAGTTTGGACCCTATGTACCAATCTTCTGGTCTTCTGATCATAATGTTTTTTTCCCTAGATATTGTGAGAACGGAAAAATTAATTAAAAATGTGAGAATGAAAACATATCACACTAGCTCACATCGACTAATCATGCATCCATGCACAAAATTGGTTGCGTAGACAATAGTGCCGATTCTGTGATTTTTGGGGCCTGAGGTGAATTTCATAAATAAGGCACCAAAATTGTAGTACGAATGAAAAATCTATAGGTGTATTATGGATTCAATAGTTAATTTGTTAATATAAATAATTAACAATAATACAGTAAATAAAATGTGTTATACAAAAGCTTTATATTATAATTGAATCACAAAGACGACAATTTTCCAAACATTTTGTCGACAAAAAAAAGAGGAAGAATGAAAGAAGCTAAAATCTAAGGTCCCCTCCAATGTTGGACCTGAGGCGCGGGCCTCGCTCGCCTCTATGCAAAACCGGGCAAACTCGCCTCCACAGCCTCGAGAGAGATATTATTAAATACAATCTTGAAAATATGAATTTAAAATCAAATACAAGCTCCCTAAATCCCTATACTATTTCAAAATTGGTCGAATATTTTTTTAAGAAGACTGAGCAGCATTGGCACATATGGGTGGATTCTGCTTGCCAAAAAACTTGGGCTTGATGTTGGAACATTTAGTTTTGATAGGGCCTTGATTTCCGCTGTATGTAAGATCAACATCTCCCAGCTCCACATCGCAAGGTACGGTCTTGCTGCAAACGAACGACACTGCAACAGGAGTCGCTGACGTGCCCTTAATGTTTTTTACGGTCATTTTACTGATCTTGATGAGAGATGGAGACTGTACGTAAACAAGAAAGTATGAAATATTAATTCCCGAAGAAATTAAGGTAGTAATTAATGGATANTTTTTTAAGAAGACTGAGCAGCATTGGCACATATGGGTGGATTCTGCTTGCCAAAAAACTTGGGCTTGATGTTGGAGCATTTAGTTTTGATAGGGCCTTGATTTCCGTTGTATGCAAGATCAACATCTCCCATCTCCACATCGCAAGGTACGACCTTGCTGCAAACGAACGACACTGCAACAGGAGTCGCTGACGTGCCCTTAATGTTTTTTACGGTCATTTTACTGATCTTGATGAGAGATGGAGACTGTACGTAAACAAGAAAGTATGAAATATTAATTCCCGAAGAAATTAAGGTAGTAATTAATGGATAGAGATTTAATTTATTTTTACTTACGTCTAGTTTGCATTGATTCCACGGGCAATATTCTTGATCAATGACGATAGGATTGTTAACATTATCCATAATAATATCTTCGTAGTGCAGATCTGTTATCTGGAGCTTTGCGGGGGCAGAAGGCCATGTTTTCACTCTGATACCATTCTGTGTGCCAATGAATGTGCAGTTCTTAACATATATCCCCGTCACATCTTCTTCGGTCGCACCCTTTCCAAGACTTCCTACACTGATGCCGTGGCCCGGCCCACAAGTCACCCTTTCAATATGGAGTTCTTTCATACCATCACCAACAGAGATGCAA
Organism: Fraxinus xanthoxyloides; assembly: GCA_903798325.1. Classification (NCBI taxonomy): domain Eukaryota; kingdom Viridiplantae; phylum Streptophyta; class Magnoliopsida; order Lamiales; family Oleaceae; genus Fraxinus; species Fraxinus xanthoxyloides. The sequence goes on along the minus strand of CAIGRL010259363.1, from coordinate 6,910 downwards.
TCATCTCCTGTTTTTATAACGGAGTCTAAGACATATACTCCTTCTGACTTTGCAATATGGATTCCATCTGTGTTAATACTATCGGCCGGTGCACTCACGGTAAAGCGTTGGAATGTAAGGTTCTTACATCCTATCACATTGACGTGGAAATTTTTGCTGTCTTGAGTTGTCAGATCATGGATGATTGAGTTGGTGATAAAATTGAGGCATAGATTCTGTAAATATACATGAGATCAATTACTCGTTTTCTTTGAATACTACTTACTAGAATCTACATAATTAATCAATCCTCAGGATGAAACACACACACGCACTTACCAAAGGAAGTTTGACGCATTTGGGATTTCTGCCGCAATCGTTTTTGGTCCATGCTTCTCTGCCTTGGCCATCAAGAACTCCACCACCTGATATCGTCAAATGGTCGACATAATTTATGGTTATCCAGTTTCCGTTCTTGTCGGGCAGTAGAGTATAATCTGAAGGGGCTCTTATGGTGCCTTGGACATGAAGCTCAATAGGGGCCTTACAGGGTCCTACCAATGTCACTTGATTTAACAAAAATGTGCCTTTTGGTACCACAATTCTGCTTGGAGTTGTAGCCGCACATGCCTCTTTCCAAGCACTTGATAGAGCCTGTCATATATTGTTGTGGAAATTGAGTAAATTAAAGAGAGTTTTTCAAATATATATATATGACACCTATGTGATGAATAAAAGAAGGAATTTTCGACCTTGACCTTGACACATTTAGTTCTTTACATACCTGGTCGATATTTGCACTAGGTTTGCCACCATACTTTCCGATATCAAAAGTTGCAGGCTGCTGGGCATTTACAATGTGAGCCAACAGGGGGAAGAACAATAGTGTGAATTTCAAAGCCATCTCGATCACTTTCTTTGTACAAATTAATAATATATGTTGCTATAAATTACTTCAATTTATAATGTAAGAAGGAAGTTGTGTATCACGTATAGTCCTACAAAATTGCCGGAGTTATTTTATAATTTGACAGTTTGTTGGAGGATCCTATGTTTTGGGGCTTTAAACACGTCTTTTGTTCTATACTAGAATATACCTTCCTACTTTTGGCATTTGAAACTTGGGAGGCTACACGATTTAAACTAGTCAATAAAATACAAATATCTCACTATCTATAATTAGAAATATTGCAAACTCAGAGTGTGAAATGCAAAATTGTAGAATGTATACTTATACGTATCAATAAAAACGAGAGCATTTTACCCACATAGACGTGCCTAGACGGAAAACAATGTGCACCTCTTAGTTTGAAAAATGGTATTTCATTGATTTGAAATTGAGCGCGACAAAATTCGCAATCATTGTTCAAATTTAAAAAGGAAATAAGCTCAATGAAATAATAATAAAAACTTACCCCATTCCAAAAACGGCTCACAAATATAGCTATTTCTGCCCCCACGAAAAACCATTATTGATTTTGGGTGTTTTTCGGTTTGAAAATTATGTTTTTATTGGAAACTTGAAAAATATATATGATGTTCGCGTAAAATTTCAAGGCATGCATTGTTTATTTATTTACTGATCTAGAATAATTATACTAATATTAAAAATGAAAAATACTTTATTATGCCTAGACTTTAAGGTTTAAGGCTTGACATCCACACTTTAGGCCTTTTAGATCTTGCTAATAACTCAATCCGAGTACTCAAAATCTGAATTCCATCACAAAGCATATTTATTCAAACTAGAAAAGAACGTTCCTAGGTTAAATATGCAAATATACATATATAACCACGTATATGCATAGATTATTTGGAAGATAATGTGTATATACCCATTTTAACTCGTTAATAGTTAACACGAGGAAAAAAAAAATTATGTTACTTTTACCTTTATTTTTCTTGAAGAGCTTAAAAGGCCAAAGATGTATAGCCATACTACCATCTAGACAAACAAGAAACTTGAAATAATGCTTGTATTATCATTCCCGTGCGTGGAGGCCTCAAAACAATATCACATATCATTGGAATTTCGAAAGAAAATTGGTGTCCTTGCTTAATAACTATTCACCATCTTTACTATACGTTCAAAACTGAAATCTAGCTGGATTTTAGCAAAGAGAGATACTGAAAAGTCAGCGTGCTATTGTGTGTTTGGGTTGTGATGCCAAAATCCAAACATTTGGGCTATGATGAAAATTGGTCTAAGCCCACTTTTTGGTATGATACCTTCCTTGCCTGATAACGTAAAATGAAAAAGGCTCAAACCGAGCCCAAAATAGGATGACACATGTGTTGCTCTGGACAGTTGATCACATGCTGTTAAATATACTACCATAAGAGTTATGCTAGCTTTAGTTGTTCAATATGATCTTGAACTTGAATAAATGGATGTAAAAACCGTCTTCTTGTATGGTGATTCGGAAGAAACCATCTATATGAATCAGCCACAGGGGTTTACTTATACTAAGAAATTGAGCATGTTTGTTTGTTAAAAAGATTTTTGTATGGACTAAAACAATCACGTAGACATTGATATAAAATGTTTGATAACTTTGCATATGTTGGTTTTTTAAGAAGCTCTTTTGATCATTGCCTGTATTTTAAAAAGAATAAATATGGATCTGTGATTGTTTATTTGCTTTTATATGTGAACAATGTGGTGTTAATTGGACAATATATAAGTGATATTTATGACACTAAAAGGTTTTTAAGCTCTAAATTTGAAATGAAAGACTTAAGGCATCTTAGAAAAAATTTAGGTATGGATATTATAGGAAATAGGTCTCATTAGACAATCTGCTTATAGGAAGAAAATGTTATCTAAATTTGCTATGCATGAATCTAAATATGTTACTTTACCACTTATAAGTCATTTCAATATGTGAAATACATGCAAAAAGTTCCCTATTGTTAGGTCTGTTATGTACACCATGGGTGTACCAGACCTCATGTTGCCCACGCAATCAGTACTTTAAGTATGTTTATGGCCAATCCTGACCGTGAACATTGGACTGTCTTAAAAGGGTCTGACAACTTGGGTTTATGTTTTAACTCTAGTAAAGAAGGTATTGTATTGAAGAAGTTTATAAAATCAACCACCTCTTATATGCTAACTTTATGTCGCACTTGTATAATTTGGAAATCACAATTATAGTCTATTGTTGAATTATCTACCACAAAAGCAGAATATGTGGCTGCCACTGAAGCCATAAAAGAGTCTTTATATGGCCTAAATGTTTGTTATGTGAATTAAATGTGCTCTCCCACCTGATAGTTGTTTACTTAGACTGTCAAAGTGCTATTCATTTATGCAAAAATACGATATTTGAGATATAATTCAAAAAGAATCTGTATTACTTGAGAAAATTCCAACTCAATTCAATTGTGCTGGTATGAGAACCAAGGCACTTCCTCTTAACAAGTTCAAATCCTGTTTGCAAATGTTGAAAATTGATACCGGGTAATCTTTGTAATACTGAAGGTAATTATACTAACTTGATGTTAATGATTATTGGAGCTAAGTGAAACATTTGTTGGCTATGATGGTTATGCACTAGTTTTGTTAGTTATTGACAACAAGGTGGAGATTGTTTGGGTCGTGATGCCAAAATCCAAACATTTAGGCTATGATGAAAATTGGGCCAAGCAACTTTCCGACATTATACCTTCCATTCCTGATAATGCAAAATGAAAAAGGCCCAAACCCGAGCCCAAAACAGGATGACACATGTGCTTCTTTGGATCGTTGATCACCAACTGAAAATCCATGGGGATGATGGTTTGTATTTAAGTAACCTGAGTGGTTGCCCTGATTTTTTTTTTACATGTGGTCTTGGTGAGGCTTCTGGAATATCTATGTTCTCATTCATTTTTTGTCTACTTTGTGTAAACCCAAAATCTCTGGCTTTTGGGGGTGAATCTGTGTATTGAGTTTATGTGATTCTTTGTTTAGAGGTTTAGAGTATAGATCAGTGTGGTTGTCCTTGATCCATTGAAGTAGCTGCATTTGTTCGTCCTATTTTAGGGTTAGGGTCCTGTGGATTTTTTTTCCTTTTGTACCGAAGGGTACAATGTTATTATGAGCCCAAGATCGATCATATCTTGATGCTTATGATCTTTTCTTTTTCATCCATATTTGGAGTGTAAATTTGAGATACTGATATTGTATGACCTTTGGGTTATTTTTAATATTTTGGTGTGATAGTGTATTCCTATTTCTATTACAAAAGTATGATGAGTGAAGGAAGAGTTGAAGTATGAACAGAACAGGCAGCCATTGTCTGCTGGTGGTTAAATATTATTATTAAGCCCCTGTTTGATCCACATTATTTTTCTCATTTTCATTCTTCTACTCATTTTTAACCATACATTCTTTAATAAAATAATATTTTCCATCACATCATTAACTTTTTCTTCTTTTTCAACCACATATTCTCCATCACATCACTTCAAAAAAATACATTCTCTAATTTTAATATGCACCAAACACAAACAAAGAACTTTGGAACCTATGTACCAAACTACTGGTTTTCTGTTCGTGATTTTTCTTCCCCCAGATATTGTGAGAATGGAAAGATTAACTAGAAACGAGAATGACACTTCTATATATATTAGTTGAGAACATATCACAATTGCTCTCATGTCAACCAATCATGCATCCATTCTCAAAATTGGTTGCATAGGCAAACTTCTCCCTAGTCTCGAGAGTCATTATTAACTACAATCCTGCAAACAAATAAAAGCTTCCCTATACATTATTACAAAATTGATAGAATGTATTTTTAAGATGACTGAGCAGCATCGGCACAAATTGGTGGGTTCTGCTTGCCTACAAAAGTGGGCTTGACGTTGGTGCATTTAGTTGAGATAGGGCCTTGATTTCCACAGTATGCAAGATCAATATCTCCCACCTTCACATTTTCGCAAGGGACGGTCTTGCTACAAACAAACGATACTGCAACAGGAGTTGCCGACGTACCCTTAACGTTTTTCACAGTCATTTTACTGATCTTGATGAGAGAGGGAGACTGCACGTAAACAACAAAGAACGAAATTACTTATGATTAACTCTTAAGAGACCAAGGCAGTAGTTAATGGATAGAGATTTAATATATTTTCACTTACGTCTAGCTTGCACTGATTCCACGGGCAATATTCTTGATCAATGACGATTGGATTTTCAACATTATCCATAATAATATCTTCATAGTGTAAATCTGTTATCTGGAGCTTTGCCGGGGCAGAAGGCCATGTTTTCACTCTAATACCATTTTGTGTGCCAGTGAATGTGCAGTTCTTAACATATATTCCCGTCACATCTTCTTCAGTCGCACCCTTTCCAAGACTCCCTACGCTTATGCCGTGCCCTGGTCCGCAAGTCACCCTTTCAATATGGAGTTCTTTCATACCATCACCAATAGAGATGCAATCATCTCCTGTTTTTATAGCGGAGTCCAGGACATTTATCCCTTCTGACTTTGCGATATGGATTCCATCTGTGTTAACACTATCGCCCGGTGCACTCACCGTAAATTGTTGAAATGTAACATTCTTACATCCTATCACATTGACGTGAAAATATTTACTGTCTTGAGTAGTCACATCACGAATGATTGAGTTGGTGATGAAATTGAAGCTCAAATTCTGTATAAATATGAAATTAGTTACACGTTGTCTTTGTATACTACTTACTAGAATCTACTTAATTACTCAATCTTTAGGATCAAACACACACACACACACACATATTCTTACCAGAGGAAGTTTGACGCATTTGGGATTTTTGCCGCAATCGTTTTTGGCCCATGCTTCTTTACCTTGGCCATCAAAAATTCCACCCCCAGATATTGTCAAATGGTCGACATAATTTATGGTTATCCATTCTCCGTTCTTGTCGGGCAGTAGAGTATAATCTGAAGGGGCTCTGATGGTGCCCTGGACTTGAAGCTCAATAGGTGCCTTGCAAGGGCCTACCAATTTCAGTTGATTTAACAAAAATGTGCCTTTTGGTACCACAACTGTGCTTGGAGTTGTAGCTGCACATGCCTCTTTCCAAGCACTTGTGAGAGCCTGCCATATATTTTTGAAAAATTAATTGAGTAATTTTAAAAGAGTATATCAAATATGTAATAAACGAAAGACGGAATCGTCACACATTTAGTTCTTTACATACCTTGTCGATATTTGCATTAGGTTTGCCACCATACTTTCCGATATCAAAAGTTGCAGGCTGCTGGGTATTTACAATGTGAGCCAACAGTGGCAAAACCAACAGGGTGAATTTCAATGCCATCTTGATCACTTTTTTCTTCAAATTAATTATATATTTTAGTCTATAATTTACTTCAATCTATAATGTAAGAGGGAAGTTGAGTACCACATATAGTCCGACAAAATTCTTGGAGATTATTGCTTTTAAGACAGTTTGTTGGATCAACCTATGTTGTGGTTGTTAAACATGCATTTTATTTTCTCCACCAACAATATACCTACTTTTGGCATTTGAAACTTGGGAGATTACTTGCTCTGAACTAGCTAATAAATTCAAATAACTTAGTATTTTATATTCTCACCTTTAAGCAAATTAATGAAAGTATAATAGCAAATTTATAATTTTATTGTTACGACTCCCTCGATAATTGGCCATTTATCAAAGATCGTTCATCTACCATTGTGTTATATTCTCGAAGTTTTTTAGAAAATTCTTAGGATGGCTAAGAAGGTATTACAGAATCAAGTGTTTATGGGCCAAGAATAATAATATTTGGGTAATTAGCACAAAACGTCCTTACCTTTGACGGATTCTGTGCAAACGTCTCTACCTTACGTTTTTTGACATAGAACGTCCATACCTTTCACATTTCTGGCGCAGAACGTCTTTTTTCCCAATTTTTGATAATTCTACCCTCCAATATAAATAAAACAAAAA
>CAIGRL010259328.1:0-10914 GCA_903798325.1 Fraxinus xanthoxyloides | reverse complement strand
AAAAAAAAAAAAAAACCATAATTTAGAAAGAAAACTATCTTATTTATTATATTGAATTTATTTTTTTGACAATCATTTAAGTTTGTTAGATAGTAGGGAAGGAAATGAGAAATGCATACAGATACAAGTCATTGAACTTTTAATTAAATGGGTCACACATTAATTAATATTCTATAGATAAATGATTGATTTTGTAAATCAACACAAACATGAATTATATATTTGATTTTCCCTTCCAATATTCTTCAAACATTGATCTCCATACCTAATATTCCCTTGTAGTCAACAACCGACAGTTTACATGAATATGTTTCGAGTATTGAGCATATTATACATATTAGTCCCATTTTGTACGCAACACACCACGCGAGAATAATTTTATCACCCTTAAGCAGGCATTGGTTATATAATATATATGGAAAAAAGTAGTCCCAATGCAAAACGAACGCAGCATAAGCGAAAATCAAACAACGAGCACAAAAGATATATACCACAAATTAAAAGTGATTTTACAAGGTATCAACACACATAGAGAACGATAATCAATCAAGTCAATAAAACTAACATAAATATATGTTACGTATTCTTTTCAATTCTCTCTCCACACAAAATATATGTTATCGCTTCTATTCTCTCTCTACCCCTGACAGTCTCTTTGTGCTCAATGCCAGATGTCACAGTTTTTCTATGCAAAACTAATATACTTAGCAACGCAAAAAAAGAAAAAGAACATTTACAACTGGAAATGGAGTCGGACTTGACAATATTCCTACTACGTTAATCTCCTTTACCTCCTAACAAACTTAGTGGTTATGAGCAATGAGTTGAGAATATTGTTTAAAATTTTTATGCCATTTGACAGTTTCTGCGGTGTTGACATTGATAGGGTGTGTGTTAGTTAGTTTCAGTCACGTCTCAATGATTGCTTTTGAAGAAAGTATTATTTGGAACCCCCAACCTCCAAAGTCCAAATAAACGTGGGATAGTTTTTTTTTAATATATATAATGTGTTACCAGTCCTCGCTCTGAGCTGGAAATGATTGCATATACACGTATAGTTTAAATTCTAGCAAGGTAAGGTCACAACTCATAACGCAACCTTTATGTTACATGTAATGTTCTGAATTTAACAACTTTGGCAATTTAAGGTAATGTTTTGATCTATATCACTCTTGATTCTTTTGTGGAACTAGTTTTACATCTTTTTTACTTTTATTCTATGTTTGAGCTCATTCCTTAGTAAATTGTATTGATCATCAGAATTTTGCTTTTCAACAATGAACTCATTGGCTTTCTAGCTTTTCAGCTTGACGATTCCCAGCTGCATATTCAACTCAGCTGACAAGTAGATTACACGTACTGCTTTGAAGTTGAACGCGAGAGAATCAACAAGTATAGCTATGGCTGAAACAGAAGAGTCATCCATATTAAGCCAAGGCCTACAAAAAGAGGTCATCGACAGAAGTATTGGCATTAAAGGAGGCCAAGATGACTCGAGGAAGTCCAAGGAAAAGGAGACCACAAATACAGTTCCATTTTACAAGCTATTCTTTTCTGCTGATCTTAAGGACAAACTTTTGATGATTGTGGGCACAATTGCTGCCATTGGAAATGGGCTTAACCCGCCACTTATGGCATTTCTTTTTGGGGAACTGGCTGATGCTTTCGGAATTAACAAAACCCAGGACATTACTCCTGTTGTTTGCAAGGTAAAAAAATTAAAGTCTGCAGTTCAACAAGTGTTTGTGTTTTACTGCAGAAATTCCTTGATTGATGTTGGAGATTTTCTGATTTCTATTCTCTGCTAATCTTCTTAACTTTTTCTCTAATCAATAACTTTGTATCACTTCAGGTATCACTAAAGTTAGTATACGTGGCAGTGGGGTGTGGTGCAGCCGCATTCCTTCGTAAGTACTTTTCAAAACAACATGAGCATACAAATTTGAACATTTAAATAAATGTCAGTTTTGAAGAACTACTGGCACTAATATTTAAAGTCTCCTTTCTATAGAGATGACATGCTGGATGGTCACTGGAGAGAGGCAGGCTGCACGAATTAGGAGTCTCTATTTGAAAACTATTTTACAGCAAGATATTGCTTTCTTTGATAAAGAAATAAACACAGGAGATGTGATTGGAAGGATGTCTGGTGATACAGTTCTAATTCAAGATGCTATGGGCGAGAAGGTAATATTCTTACCTGAAAGCACGATCTCATCTTGATAATTAATTTCTCCCTCAATAGTTACTGCCATGTAACTGATCACCACACATACCAATGCACCGTCTAATATATTTCTTATTTTCTGCAGGTAGGGAAGTTTATACAGTTGATGTCGACATTTTTCGGCGGCTTTCTCATTGCATTTACTAAAGGGTGGCTTCTTACGCTCGTCATGCTATCATCTATTCCTCCACTAGTGATATCCGGTGGAATCATGTCCTTTGTAGTATCCAAGATGGCATCACGTGGACAAAATGCATATGCTAGTGCTGCCACTGTCGTTGAACAGACAATTGGTTCCATCAGAACGGTGTGTCACTAATTCCCAATTCAATTCAGATCTTCAGAAAAATAAATTTTACAACGATTATGGATGTTAGTTCGCTCCTTGTTTTACATTTAAAAGTTTTGTCTCCTTTTTTTTTTTCCCCCTATCCAGGTTTCTTCATTTACAGGGGAGAAGCAAGCTGTGGCAAAATACGACAAGTCCCTTGAAAAGGCTTATAAATCAGGTGTACATGAAGGGTTGGCTACAGGGCTTGGTATTGGTTCAGTTATGTTTATGATGTTCTGCAGTTATGCTTTGGCTGTTTGGTATGGCGCAAGGATGATCTTGAACAAGAGTCACACAGGAGGTGAAGTCTTCACTGTAATTGTCGCGGTGTTAACTGGATCCATGTGAGTTTGCTTTCAAGTTTTTTAAATTTAAAAATTATGCATGTATTTCCCACTAAAATTTTCCTGGTAAGCTGTCCAGATCTGTCTGTGATTGGCCATTTTCAACATTTGAAAGCAAATGGTTATATTTCAGGTCTCTAGGACAGACATCTCCTTGCATGACAGCATTTGCAGCAGGACAGGCTGCAGCTTACAAGATGTTTGAGACTATAAGTAGGAAACCAGATATAGATGTATATGATACAAAGGGGAAGATTCTGGATGACAACATTCATGGGGATATAGAGTTGAGAGACGTCTATTTTAGTTATCCAGCAAGACCAGATGAGCAAATATTTAGTGGATTCTCTCTATTTATCCCTTGTGGCACAACTGCAGCTTTGGTTGGACAGAGTGGAAGTGGGAAATCAACTGTGATTAGTTTGATTGAGAGATTTTATGATCCGCAAGCTGGTGAAGTTCTGATTGATGGAATTAGTCTCAAAGAACTCCAGCTTAAATGGATTAGGTCAAAAATAGGTCTTGTCAGCCAAGAACCTGTGCTTTTCACTGCAAGCATCAAGGATAATATTGCATATGGAAAGGATGGTGCAACTCTTGAAGAGATTACACAAGCGGCCCAGCTGGCAAATGCTTCTAAGTTCATTGATAAATTACCCCAGGTTTATTTCTCAATAAACATGATTTGACTCGTATTTTTTCTCAATTTAGACACTAACTAGGATCTACTTATTATTAGTTGGTCTTCAATATTTAATTTTCATGCAGGGCTTAGAGACAATGGTGGGTGAACATGGTACACAGCTTTCTGGTGGACAGAAACAACGAATTGCCATAGCCAGAGCAATTCTGAAGGACCCAAGAATTTTGCTTCTGGACGAAGCAACAAGTGCGCTAGATGCTGAATCTGAGAGAATAGTTCAAGAGGCATTGGACAGGATTATGGTAAACAGAACTACAGTCATAGTTGCACATCGTCTCGGTACAATTAGAAATGCCAATATGATAGCAGTCATTCACCAGGGGAAGGTGGTAGAGAAAGGTATATTTAAATAAACTTGATGCTGATATCACTGCTCCGGTCTTGTAGAGAGAAACATAGTTTCACAATTGAATAATTTTTTTCATGATACCAGGATAATATAACACATGGATCATGCATCAGTGCTTTTTTTTTTTTGTTCAAATTCAGTTACTTTTCAACTAACAAATTCACTTGCCTATATCCTCGAGATGAACTTCCCTAGAAAAATTTAATTTGGTGACTTCTACAATTATGAATAACAAGGAAAACCTAATATTTGTAATATGTTTTGATAAGCAGGCACACATTTCGAACTACTTCAAGATGCTGAAGGAGCATATTCTCAGCTCATACGCTTGCAAGAAGCAAACAAAGATGACAAGCAACTTGTTGATGAAAAAGGCAAATCAAGTTTCGATATGGAATATGGTAAACAATTGAGTAGAAAAACATCATTTCTTCATTCCATAAGTCGAGGTTCTGGGTCCTCTTGGTTAAGAAATAGCAGTCGCCATTCAATGTCAGTCTCGATTGACCTGCCTTTAACATCTGATAAGCCTCCAGAAGTTCCAATCCGCCGGATTGCCTATCTCAACAAGCCTGAGGTGCCAGTTCTAGTAGCTGGAATTCTATCTGCTATCATCAATGGGGCAATAGTTCCTATTTTCGGAATATTACTTTCTATGGTGATTAAAACCTTCTATGAGCCACCACATGAACTACGAAAAGATTCAAAATTCTGGGCATTGATGTTTGTGGTTCTTGGAGCAGTGTCATTACTTGCATATCCAGCCAGGACATATTTCTTTGGTGTGGCTGGGTGCAAGTTAATAAGGCGAATTAGATTGCTGTGTTTTGAGAAGGTAGTTAACATGGAAGTTGGTTGGTTCGATGAGCTTGAACATTCAAGTGGAGTAATTGGTTCAAGGCTCTCTGCAGATGCTGCTACAATTCGTGCATTAGTTGGCGATGCACTTGCACAGATGGTTCAGGATGCTGCCTCAGCAGTTGTTGGATTGGTTATAGCTTTTGATGCTTGTTGGGAGTTGGCACTTATTGTACTCGCTTTGATACCTTTGATAGGATTGAACGGATATGTACAACTCAAGTTCATGACAGGGTTCAGTGCAGATGCAAAGGTTTTCTGAACACTTGATATTACAGATTTTTTGACATTGTCTAAAAGTTTGTTGTGCTTACTATTTATCAAATTGGTTGCAGGTTATGTATGAAGAAGCAAGTCAAGTTGCCAATGATGCTGTTGGGAGTATAAGAACAGTTGCTTCCTTTTGTGCAGAAGAAAAGGTGATGGAAATATACAGGAAGAAGTGTGAAGTCCCGATGAGAACAGGGATAAGACGAGGATTGATTAGTGGAATAGGTTTTGGTTTGTCTTTCTCGTTGGTATTTTTTGCCTATGCAACCAGCTTTTATGCAGGAGCTCGGCTTGTTGAACATGGCAAAACAACATTTTCAGATGTCTTCCGTGTAAGCATAATCTGATCTATCTCTCCATTAATATTATTAAATTAAAACTTATATTCGATTACCAGAACTCAAAATAACAACAAAAGTGATATCTTTAGTTTGACCAAAATGTAAAAATGTCAAATATTGTACAGGTTTTCTTTGCTTTAACAATGGCAGCAATAGCAATCTCTCAATCAAGCACATTTGCCCCAGATTCAAGCAAGGCCAAGGGTGCTGCTGCTTCTATATTTGCTATTCTTGATCGGAAATCAAAGATTGATCCTAGCGATGAATCTGGCATGACAATAGAAAATCTGAAGGGAGATATTGAACTGAGACACATCAGATTTAGGTATCCAACTAGGCCAGATGTCCAGATTTTCCGAGACCTTTCTTTGACAATACACAGTGGCAAGGTGAGATGACCTTGTATATTTGAGATATTTCCCAATTGTAGGTGCACTTAATTCATGTAAAAATGCACTGTCTAATATTGTTGGTAAGATGATGTTTCAGACAGTTGCTCTGGTTGGTGAGAGTGGAAGTGGGAAGTCAACGGTAATCTCATTGTTGCAAAGATTTTATGACCCGGATTCAGGCCAGATTAGGCTTGATGGAGTTGACATTCAGAAGTTCCAACTGAAGTGGCTAAGGCAGCAGATGGGGCTTGTGAGCCAAGAGCCGATGTTGTTCAATGAAACAATCCGAGCCAACATTGCATATGGTAAGGAAGGAAATGCGACGGAGGCAGAAATTACAGAAGCAGCGGAGCTGGCAAATGCACACACATTCATTAGTGGATTACAACAGGTTAACAATAGAGTAATTGGCGCATATCAAATTTATTTTACTTTTACATTATCCGTGTTTTGATTAATGATAAAAGATTCGCTAATTTAAATGAATTTTGACGCTGACATTGAACAATATGCCAGGGGTACGAGACTGTAGTGGGAGAGAGAGGAATTCAACTGTCCGGTGGACAAAAACAGCGAGTAGCCATTGCACGAGCCATTTTAAAAAGTCCAAAGATACTTCTATTAGATGAGGCTACAAGTGCACTTGATGCTGAATCTGAGAGGGTAGTTCAAGATGCACTTGATCGAGTAATGTTGAATAGGACTACAGTGATTGTAGCACATAGGTTATCAACAATCAAGGGAGCGGATGTAATTGCTGTTGTTAAAAATGGAGCTATAGTGGAGAAGGGGAATCACGAGACGCTTATCAACATCAAACATGGTTTTTACGCGTCTCTGGTCTCTCTTCACATGAATGCTTAGGTTTAATAACTATTCTTACATGAACATCATCATGTACTTAATTATATGTATTTTGTTCCTCATCATGTAATAATAATGATAAAAACAAAATGTATTTGTTATATGTATTTTGTTACTCATCATGTAATGATAATAGCAAAAACAAAATGTATTTGTTAACCTTCTTTCTTCCCCACTTCTTATTCTTTCATAAAAGCTGTCTTTTATGATAGGTGTGTAATTGGACTGGTTCCACTTTACGAAACAACTCATGATTAGGATTATATTGTGTTTGTTGGGTTTTGATACCCAATAAATTCGGACGATGATGATAAGCCTATTTATTGGATTATACTTCATAGGTATCGGCCGATGAATGAAGTGAAATGTCGATACCACAATTAAACAAACGATTCCTACAACCTATTTGGGCCATTTGAAATAACTTAATTACATTAGTGTTACTCATAGCCCAACTCATTGCCTTGGACGGCTTTAGGGTTGACAGTCCATTTATTGTTACCTATTGGGCCTTACTCCTCTAACCTAAAGCCCATATCTAATTCCTCTTTTATATGTATTGCCCCATTATAATTCAGCTAATCATGTTTCAGTGGAAACCAATGGAGGAGATGACTATGCAGTCAATAGTGGAGATGAAAATACATCATTTGTCGAGGGAATTTATAGGATTAGTTTTCCTCAACACAACGTTCACAGCCTTGGAGGTGCAGGCCCTTATTTTTCTTTCATTAATCCTCATGCTCTGGAGATAAAATAAAAACTAAAGTGGGTGGACCACTAGCAACATGGACATGGCACATTTGCTTGTAAAGTAAGTTGTGGAACCTAACATTAACAGAGACTCAATATGCTATATCTAATATACCACATTGATTATATACTTCTAAGCCAAGCAGGCCAATACAGGTTCATTACGTTAGATACCTTATAAAATCTTGAAACCGGTTAGAGTTTCATGATCCAAGTCCTCCATAAAACCTGGTTTTCTTAAATTTCTTTCCATGGATTTCTTTGTTACACTAATAAATCGAAGCCTGGTTTCACCTTCAGAACCAACACCATCAGGCGTGCTCGATTTATCAGTAATTGATAGACTGCCAGCCCTACGCTGCAATGCTCGAACACTGCACGTATTCAGATATGGTCCAAAGGCAGCAGAAGTCCTATGCAAAGCCTTGTCAAAGGCTTTGGTTCTGTACTATCCTCTGGCAGGGAGGTTGAATGTTTCTGCAGAAAACCAGCTTCAGGTTGCATGTTCTGGAGAAGGCATTTGGTTTGTAGAGGCATCGGCCAATTGCTCACTGGAGTCAGTAAATTTCTTTGATGATATGGCAGCTATTCCATTCGATAAGCTTCTACCTGATCCTCCTCCTCGAGAAATTGATCCACTGGTCCAAATGCAGGTGAAAAGGGAACATACATACATATGCATTGCATTTTATTTCTTGAACAGCATTTTATTACTTGTTTAGCCCTGGATCCTTTAACTTTTGTGCGTTTCTTCTGCAGATAACACAATTCGAATGCGCTGGATTCGTTGTTGGCCTCATATTTAACCATAGTATTTGTGATGGACTTGGAGCAGCCCAATTCCTGAATGCAGTTGGAGAATTAGCTAAAGGTGTTGAGCAACTCAGCACCAATCCAGTGTGGTGTCGAGACTTCCTTCCACCTCCCACACTACAATTTCATGCCAATTCAATGCCTGCTGATATGCCACTAGCACCCCCAATTCCCGATTATCAGCTGGAGCATGCCAATATAGATATTTCACAAGACCAAATCAATGATCTCAAACAAAATTTTCGAGAATTAACTGGCAAGAATTGCTCTTCCTTCGAAATTGTAGCTGCCAGCCTGTGGAGTCACCGAACACGTGCAATTAATCTGAATGATGATACAGATATGACTCTGGTGTTCTTCGCAAATTGTCGCCACCTCCTGAATCCACCATTGCCTGTCGGTTTCTATGGCAACTGTTTCTTCCCAGTGACCATAACAGTTTCAAATCAGACTATAAAAAAAGCATCAAATGCTGAAATTGTGAAATTGATTCAAAAGGCTAAAGTTGGCTTACCAAATGAATTTCGAAAATGGGTTAAGGGTGAGCTGATGAAGGATCCATTCACACCACCTCTTGTTTACACGACATTGTTCATATCCGAGTGGGGAAGACTTGGATTTAACCAGGTTGATTACGGGTGGGGACCTCCTGTGCAGGTTGTTCCGATACAGGGTTCCAGTCTCATCCCGGTTGCCATTATTGGCTCAGTGCCTTCAACAAGAAAAGGAGTCCGATTAATGACATGGTGCGTTGAGAAGGCACATCTTCGGCCTTTTGTTAAACAAATGATAAGTCTATGAGTATTATCATTTTTACTATTGCAGAAAAATAACTGATCTAGGAGCAATGAGTCAATGACTTCCTCTCTTGATATGTGTTTTTTTTATTTTTAACATTCTTGGCTTGATACAGAATAAGGAATAACTATGTAATTTATTCTGTCTTCCTTTCCAAGTGAAATAATGAAAATTTCTTTATATTTTCTTCAGGATCACAAATATTAATATTGTACTGTAAGAGCACCACAATTATTCCATTCTCAGACCCAAAATCATAAGAATATGCTAAAACACGGAGCCCATTGCTTTCAATTGATTAATGGTAACTTATTTATGTTAACCAATGGAATACAATGGATGCTATGCCACGTAGACGTATTCTTAGCATTCCTCTTATCATATAAACTAGTGAAGATCGTGCATTGCACGATTATCTCTAGAATTTTAGAAAGAATTTTTGTTAAAACGAATTATTTCATAGACGTATAATAGAATGAAGGCAAACTTTACCAAGGTGTTTAGCTTTTTTTGACCTTTCATCGATTGCGAAAATAAGGTGGATAATATGGGAATTCAAGATTTCATCCAGGTTGAATTTTCAACTCATATATCAAATTCAACACCAGTTTCGCAATTAACAACTTTCAAAATAGGTACATTGGCAGTTGGGATTGGAAGAACACAAGAAATGTACATCTCTATCTTCTATTGAATCTCACAATAATTGTTATAACCTATTATTTATTCATCCTATTGTCTTTCTTGATAACAATAAAATTCACACAACAATTTAATTAGTTGCTAATCAATTGAAAACTATTATGTTCTATAACAATCATTCAAGAATAAACACATATTTGACGCAGGAAAATTGAAATTATATTATAAACTTTGATAAGTGTATTTTATACACTTATTTAGGGTCCTAAAATATCGAATTTGGTAGTTCTTTTGACAAAATATATTCTAAATTGTTGTATTTTGTATTATATAGATAAAACTCAATGGTTGAACGAAGAATCGAAAGAAAGAAGCAAATATTGGTAAAAAGGGGCAAAATCCAAAGTTAGAGGACCAAATTGCAAATACTCANCAATTGAAAACTATTATGTTCTATAACAATCATTCAAGAATAAACACATATTTGACGCAGGAAAATTGAAATTATATTATAAACTTTGATAAGTGTATTTTATACACTTATTTAGGGTCCTAAAATATCGAATTTGGTAGTTCTTTTGACAAAATATATTCTAAATTGTTGTATTTTGTATTATATAGATAAAACTCAATGGTTGAACGAAGAATCGAAAGAAAGAAGCAAATATTGGTAAAAAGGGGCAAAATCCAAAGTTAGAGGACCAAATTGCAAATACTCAATAGTTGATTCGGACCAAAAGATGATACTTGAAAAAATTTTATGAGACAATTGGATGAAATTAGAACTCAAAAAGGAATGGAATATGATAAACATCAATTCCCAATCGCACAAGTTATATTCCAGATTTCTAGTCGAAAATTGAAACCAATTTTTGGCACAGGAAACATCTGAATTGGAAAAATCATACACTATCAAAATTATAGATCTTTGAGTTATGTTTCCAATGCATTTTGAATTACATCAATCGGATAACGAAAAATGAAGTTATGATCAAAATACCGACTTCTGTGCAGAGACCAAAAAATCCGCGCGCGAAGACAACTTTCCTTATTTGATTAGAACTCTTTTGGAAACCAATTTAGACGTGATCTTCAATCAATTCTCGATTCCTACAAATAGAGAACAACAAAATACAAATTGGAGAGCTCTCATATACATATTATACTCCAATATTCATCAATTAATATCATTAAATGAGGAGAATTAATAGTTTTGTGAGAGAATTGAA
>CAIGRL010259306.1:0-14069 GCA_903798325.1 Fraxinus xanthoxyloides | reverse complement strand
AAAAAAAGAAGTCAAACGGATTTCAAACTTTCAACATTTTCCATGGAAAATTATACCAATCAAACACACTTAATTACAATTCCCTGTAAAACAAGTTCTAGGCAAATATTTTCCCTGGAATTCGTTTTCTTTCCACCCTATTTTCCATGGTGCAATCAAACGGACCCTAAATGGGTGTATAGTATTTTGTGAGTTCTACGAAATTCGTGAATAAAAAGTGATTTCACCATAGTGAATTAGATCCATTCTGAATTGGAGAAGGCGGTTTTTGCCCCATTTACAAGGTATTTACTCGTCATATATCCAAATTTGGTGATCATGTATTCATAGTCATATTTTTGTTTTAATAGATTAAATTTATTTGGCCACTCAAATGCTGCTGACTTACATGCAATTAATGTAAAATTTCATCGTAAGCTACAAGGTGTTCTATCAACCGGAAAAGAAATGATTTCATTTTATTAGCTATGCACAAAGATATTATGATAATTTAGGTTAATTTATATGTATTTTGGACGTTACAAAATTTGACAGTGAATATTCTATAACAAACATAAGCATTAACCAAATCTAATTTTTTGTTGAAAATAGTGGGACGTTAGCTCTCTGGCTTCCACTCCAACATTCCATAAACTATTAAGAACTCTGCTGCAAGTACATGAAATAATCACAAAAAAAATACAAAAACAACACTCGGCGAATTTTCAATGAAAGAAGTTCCACGCAGTCATTTTTCTAAGGCCAATGTTTCTTGGCCAGGCCAAGAAAAGGGGGGCGATGTGTACCCCCCTATTGGAGGGGAGGCTGGCCTCCCGTTTTTGGGCCTGACTTTGAGCTTGGCACAGAAGCAAAGTTCTTTTTTTAATACTAGAGTTCCATAATAAAACATTTATTTCCTTTTTCTCCAGTTGTCTTCATCTTCTACATAAATTAATCAAAAGGTACCCTACCATAAAATACATAGAAACAGGAACAAAAACCCCTTAAAATCTGCTAAATTCAGCTCAAACAAATAATGGATAATCCCTCTAAACTAATCCAAAATTCAGCTAAATTTAGCACCTGTTCCTGTCCCTAATAAACCTAACCCCTTACTATAATCCAGAGATTATTGATTGCAACCCATATAAAGTTTGATTTTGTGTTTCCTAATCATTCTCCTGCCTGCACTAATGGCCCAGCATTGGAATTTCTTTTACTTGTCTCTACCTGAATATTCCTCCAAGGTAGGCGTCGAAGAGTCAGTTGCAGTCTCAGCGGCAACTGGGAATGTGCTTGATATTGGCACAAGGCAAAGTCCCCAACTTTTGAGGTCTTGTTTATCGGCAGCCTGCGCGTAAAACAAATATGATGATTATTCTAAAATATCAAACTATTGTATCCTTAATTCCTTACATTCTTCCGAGTAAATATTTTGCATTTCGCAGTCTATTTATCTTTACGCCCTACCAAGTTGTACATAATGAAAAATGAAAAACTGGACACGACACAAGAAAATACAATTTTTGGAAAAAATAAAATAAAAGTAGAACATGAAATGTTGAGAAAATTTTGTATAAAAATATAATTCCATGGTTAAAGTTAATATAAACACTCAATATTTAATTTTGGATCATTTAACATCAAATAAACGTATCTGTTAATTAAGCAAACAGTTGAAAGTAATGCACTAAGCCATCAAAACGATTTATTTATAATATTACCAACAAAAAGTTCAGCTAATTTTTTTTTATGAAAAAGTTAAAATGCACTATCATGTACTAGTTAAAGCCCACAATGGAACCTACAATTCAAATATTTTTAATGCAAAATCTTCTTTAAATTTCCGCGAAGTTTCTTTTATGCTTTCAAAATTTATTATAAAAAAAAATAGAAAATGATTTTCTTAAAAATAATTTCGATTTTTGGTGAAACCAAAATGCTAGCCTTTTTGGAATTCTCGTACGTTATAGGGTTGTACCTGTTGACGTTCAACAAACGATCCATTTTTCAAGTAGGCAGTGCTTAATACACTGACTTGATCATGAAGAAACTTGATGTATTCAATTGTTTCCTGGAGAACTGAGGCAGTATCGGTCTGAAAGAGTGATTAACAGCAAAACATTCAGTTAGTATTTAGTACAAAGAATAATTAGCATTCAAATGAAGTTTTAGGACAGATTAGTTTTTAATGAATAATTATTCCAAATTTTTACCTTTCCGAAAGGTGAAACTAACTGTTGGAGGACAGTGATTCGGTCCCCTAGCTTCTCTTTTCGGACCTGATAAAAAAAACTAAAGAGTTCTCTCATCCATTTCTTTTTACAACTAATGATTTTACTTGTAAAAGGAAAAGCATGAAGGTTAATTTAGTAAAGAATTCAATCAATTATGTAGTACCTTAAAGGTTGGTGATGGTGATGGCGATGGTGTTTCAATTCTTGGACGCTTTAATGCAGGTTCGCTGCTGTTTTTCTTTGCCACTGAGCTTAACCCTCTTTTTTCTTTATCGACGTCCTGAATTTTTTTTTTTCATGAATGGAGCCTTAATCCGTTGTTACGAGAGAAATAATAAATTTGATAAAATTCGACACCCACAAAGAAAACACACAGTGATTCATTCTCAAAGAAAAAGCAGATTTTTCAGAATATTCAAGAAGAAGATATGCTTCCGCTCACACAAATAGAAGAATCCTTCATATAAATAAGAAATATTATGAACAATTGATTTAAACAAAGTAGAGAACAAATGATATTTACCTTAAGAAGATTAGATTTCGCGTTGATATTTGATAAGGGGAACTGGGACTGTGTTGGAGAGAGTAAACTTGCTCGAATATCATTCAAAGATGCAGCCGTGGCAGTCAACAAGGGTCTGTTATTTGAGAACTGTAAATGATTAGCAGGTATCTTGTTTGGAAGTGAAAGCTTTATCAAGGGAGAGAGTTGGGGCAAAGAAGGTTCAAATTCATACGAGTACTTCATCTGGTAAGGAGATTGATAGTTCATTGCCCGGTTATCTAACGAGGAATTATGTGGCTGAGAATCTGTATCATATAAAGATTTCAACAACGATAAAGTGTAAATGGAAGAATCTTGGTCCCAGTTCTTGGAATTCCAGTCCTTTTGGATCTGTGGAGAGTTCATCCAAGTTTGTTGCAGATAATTCATGCTTGAATCCAAGTTTTCTTGCAGTATGTGAGCACAATTTCCCTGAGATAATCTTCCATTTTCATGGCTGCAAAAAGACAATTAAAAAAAAGTGATAATATTGCATCAACTCATCATTTTTTTTTTTTTCATATATATATATATGGTAAATTAAGTAAAAAAAAATATTCTTTTTTTTGGGCACCCAATAGAACAGAAGAATAATAAGGATTACTACTTAATACTTATAATTAATTCTATATACTTACTAAATGTCTTGGTTCCAATTATCAGGTATTGATGATGAAATTTCATACCCCATCTTTTGTAGGGGTGAACCCATTGATATGTTGCCATTGGCAATGAATTCTGAGTCTGGTTGCTGAGGTATTTGAACATCTTGGAGTACTATAGAGCCATCAGAAGGCGAACCCGAGTCGTCGTTAGACCTTGTATTCAGGTTCATGATCATATCATTAGGCCATCCAAAGTTTGCAATTTCGTTGATATTGGATGAACACCGGGTAGAACAAAATATATTTCTGGATGAATTCCACCAGTTTCCTCCACAAACCTCGCCTTGAAAGAACTCTTCTGCCATGGCAATTGCTTGTTAATTTCTTGTCCAAGCCCTTGACAAAATTAATCTTCTTTTCCAGCACTTGTCTTCTTGTTATCCTTTATTCCTCTTCCTTCTAGTTGTGTGTTGTGTTCTCTGCAAGTATGGTTCATATATATATATATGCAAGTGAATTTTGTGGTTGGTGCACATGCAAACGCGCATACATGTACGTGTTGAATCACCTAATTAAAAAGTTAAAAATAGATCGAACAACCTTATTTATTTGATTTATGTCTAGGTGACGAAGATACTCGAATTCAAAATCTTTATCTACTCTTGTTTAGCTTATGTCTATGAATGCTCAAACAACTTTTTATCAACATATATAAAGAAAAATACTTATCCACCATTCATTTTTATTTATTTTATTTATTTATTTATTTATAATTCAAGCTATTTACAAACTTATGTCTCAATCATATATGTGAAACGAATGAATAGTACCCCACAGGTGAATTAAAGTGCAAGTAACTGATTGACATTTTAAGGTGTTTATGATTAGAAAAATAAATCAAGAAGCTAACTAATAATGAACTATGACACCCGAGAGTAAACGAACTTTGGATCGAATTCTCCATCTTTATATAATATTGAGGGCCGCCACGTATTGATTATGTAAAAAATTATGTTATCTATTTGGCTAGGCGCCCCCGCCCCCCCTCAATAAGAGGCCGTCACGTGTTGATTATGTAAAAGACTATGTAATTTATTTGGCACACGTAGGGACACCCTAAAATTTTTGCATAACCGCATCTGGACAATTCTACTCTTTCACAAAAGTGGATGAAATCTATGGATGTTTCGGATTACATAGTACTCAAAAGTTAGTACACAAATTTCAAAATACTGTGTCTTAATTTCAAAAGTTGAATAGGAATAAGATTACTTTTAAAAACAAACTTAAACTCTTATTTTGTAACTAACCAATAAAAAGATTATTTTACTTAACACATATGTATCGGACAAACATGACCATGTATATGTAACACATGAGAAAATCTATTCATTTAGGCCCTATTTGATTTAGGTGGTTTTTCATGAAAAATGAAAAAGAAATTCAATTTCCACACAAATGACATGTTTGTTTGGTCAAAAGTTCTTGGCAATTGAATTTCCACATTTTGGTCCACACGTACACAATTCTTCGTTTTTGAGAAATTCATTTTTCCATGATTTTGGTGGGAAATGGTTTTCCGGCCCATTTTTTCTAATTTTTTTTTTTTTTTTTGAAAACAAATTATATGGACAATTGTAAAAAGAATCCCTTTAATAGACAATTTTCATGAAAAACAAAGTCAAACGAATATCAAAAAATTCAAAATTTCAACATTTCCCAGGTAGAAAAATATACTAATCAAACACAATTAATTGATAATTTTCAGGAAAACAATTCTAGGCAAAAATTAACTTCCAAGGATCCAGAAACTTTTATCGATTATTTAAATTACTTATTGGCACTCAAATTGTNTGAAAACAAATTATATGGACAATTGTAAAAAGAATCCCTTTAATAGACAATTTTCATGAAAAAC
The DNA here is from genome assembly GCA_903798325.1 of Fraxinus xanthoxyloides. Taxonomy (NCBI): domain Eukaryota; kingdom Viridiplantae; phylum Streptophyta; class Magnoliopsida; order Lamiales; family Oleaceae; genus Fraxinus; species Fraxinus xanthoxyloides. The sequence goes on along the minus strand of CAIGRL010259306.1, from coordinate 8,786 downwards.
AAAGTCAAACGAATATCAAAAAATTCAAAATTTCAACATTTCCCAGGTAGAAAAATATACTAATCAAACACAATTAATTGATAATTTTCAGGAAAACAATTCTAGGCAAAAATTAACTTCCAAGGATCCAGAAACTTTTATCGATTATTTAAATTACTTATTGGCACTCAAATTGTCATATCAAATTTGATAAACAATTTTATTATTTAGTGACAAGGTGTTCTCTGACCTAATTATACTACATAAATAAACCTTCCACGACTATACATAATTCTAGATACACTGGAAAATCCGTATTTGATATAAACCATAAATCAGTTATATTATTTACCATATAATATCAAGAATTGATCATATGGCGACCAGTTCCACCTCCGTACACGGCGTGGATTAAAGTGGGTGAAGTTGGCGATTGCGGGTCTGAGTGGGCTGTTTGAAGTCTGAGGCAAAGGCTAGTGCTCATAATTGGTGTGGTGAGGGATGCTCACAGGAGTCAAACCAAGGGTCCACAAATCACACGCGTAAGACTCGACACCTTGGACCCTTCTGGCCTTTCAAGTGTGAAAATTACTTGATTATGATTAAGTTCATAAGTTCAAAAATTGAGACCAACTATTAAAGATAATATGGTCAACTATATACAATTATGGAGAATATTTACAGAATATAAATTAGTTTTAATATTAATTATTTCCTTCATAGTAATAGGAATTTTTCTTCTCTCCTCCGCAATCCTCTCTTGCTTACAATAGTTCGTGTCTACAAATCCGTGTGAGATTATTAAAATAGATAGATTTGAGATTACAAATAAAAAGATTAACAAAAAATCATCCCCGCATAGTCGTCCCAAAAACCCAATGGGCGAAGTAGGTTGAGTGGGATGACTCGTTTGGAGGGTTTGAGGTTGATGAATTTTTTATGGAAGAAAATATATGTAGGTATTGAGTAATTTTTTTTTTTTTTCCAAATACCTTAAAAATAGTAAAAAATACTGTGCGAACTAATATTTATTAATTTAATATTATATATGAATAAATATTTATTTTATTTTTTACCACCATGGTCAATTACCTTAATATGGTTCAAAAAGAGAATTTTGGTCAGAGCCATCAACTCTTGGGTTTGGATTTTCCATTCGTCTTGTTGCGACATAGGAATATTGTTCTGCTTTAGGAAAATGACCAGTTGACTGACCAGTATGAGCCTAATAATTCAGTCGTTCTGGAATGTAATGAATGAGAATTAAGAAGTCAAATTATAAGAAAATGCTGTTACTTAACGTAATTATTATTAAGATTAATTTAAGTGGTTAATTCGATTATTAATTCTTTTGTTCTTTACTATTGTGGGTGGTCATACATATCGTGGATTTGCAGAAAATCCACTAACTTGTTACATAAATTAATTATAAATTCATGTTATCATTGCTTTAGAAGAAAAACGTACCATTTATTTTGTGATATTTCAAATAAATCAAAATAACACTATACGTTCGGATTTCCGTAATGTAAGCATACGATGATATTTCATATTTGTGTACCCCATGATGTCACTAAGAGGTCATATTGTCGTGTAAAAAATTTGACAAAATAAATATAAAATAATAAGAAGACCACGGGGCACACATGGGAGGTACCACACAACAAAATAATTCATCCGTCCATGTCAAACGCCCAGAGAAAAGGATAGAAAATCATACTAATTTTGTGATATCTGCCGTCCCCATGTCTTCTTATTTTATATTTTTCTTTTAAGAGAATAGGCGCCGCCCATTGTCCGTTGCCAACATTTTGAATTCATTTTCACACCACACACTAACAAGATTTTGAACATGTTAAATGTCGGAGCTTTTGTAACGGAATTTTATGTCTTAGTCGATAAAGTTTTATTATTTTTAGTTACACACTTTATAAAATTCACGAATTAAAAATAAAATAATAAAGAAATGAAACGAATAGACTAGCAATAATACGTCATATGTGCCATAAGTCTAAAACTAATGGGGTTGGGGTCACGCGCGCTTTATTTTCTTAAAATGACACTTCTAGAATTTTTAATTATTAAATATAGAGAGATTCTGACCGTTGAAATTTCCACAAGTTAGTGGTTTGTTGATTGACATTTTATATTGTCTTTAGATATGCTTGATTATCAAACCCTAAAATGTCTCTAAGCCGTCCTATCACCACCTTCACATTGGAAATGATTATCCCTTCCCGCTCCTATGTCCGTCCCTCGATGACCCTTCATCGTCGCGTTCTTATACTTATAAGGTGTGTTTGAACTATGTTATTTTGAAAAAATGTATTTTGAAATAGTAGATTGATGAAAAATATGTAATTAAAAAAAATTATTGATGAAAAATATTATTTTATTGAAGAATGTGTAATTGAAAATGAGCAGAAAAATGATAATGAAATTTTTAATGTATACCAAAAGAGGCAAACTCTATTTTTTGAACTTTGCTACTTTTACATAATGGATTATATAATATTATGTGGAGGGAAAAGATAGATTAAAAAATATGGATCATGCTACATGTACTGAATCTTTTACCTACTACTCACAATAAGGATGGGGACCACATGTCGGAGTTTTTAAATATACGCGGGTCTCGCGCATTATGTGAGATGAGGTAATTCATTATATACAAACCATTATGTACAAATGGATTAACCCAAAAAATATTGATTATGTTTTAAACTAACAAATGATAAAGTATCATGTGATATTATATAATTCATTATGTAAATCTTAATATACATGTAACAAAATCCATACGTTTTACATGTAGACTATTTAAACATAAATAAGGGGCGACTATTAGATGAAAGTCGTTCTGATTTTATGTTATAGCCAAATTGAATGTAGAAATATATAGTTCATGCATGATGACTTCTTCTAGCTCTAAGAATGACCGACTCGATCATTCATGTGTCATGCTGCACGATTTAGTGTAACTCTCATGTGCTCTATATAATGTAATTATAAAAATTATAAAATAAAATAAAATAAAATACTCAATTTGCTCCAATAAGATGGAATACTTTCACATTGACAAGTTACTAATTGTTTGACGAGTTGACTTATATTGATGATCATGACGTCCATATTACATCATCATTCGGCAACTTTGAAATGGGTAAATGGGTCAAAGGTATTTTTTGGGTTACATGAAAATATGATGGAGTTGAGAGGAAAAGTTGAACTTCTCCGTTGCCTGTTACACATCATTTTCTCTATCCTATACACTACCTTTTGTCGACAACACGTGAAAATGTTATTTTTAATGAAAGTGTGACACAAAACATTGAGAACCTTTAACCAAAAAATTGTTTTGTGATTATTTCAATATTTAATTAGAATAAAGCTATTTAATATTAATAAATTACACAATCTGTTGAGAAAAAGTTTTACCATCTAAGAGAAATTATTATATAATAAAATACCATTCAAATTATTAATGGAGTGGTTAAAGCCCACTGTCAAATGTATTCCTAATTAAAGACACAATATAGCCTAAAAGGTTCCTTTGTTTTGACTTTAATATTCAACTTCAAGCGGGCATAACTTTTATATATACGATCCAAGCTCGGCCTACCAATCGTCACAGGCTAATCCTTTAATAGAACCGAGCCTGTCCATTTTCACAACATTAAAGTAAAACTAAGCCAGAGTCTCCAGGGGCTCAACTTGGTAACAGCTAGAATGGAGCCCAACTTGGTAATAAATCCTTCAGGTCCACTTCAAGCAAATTCGTATTAAAAGACTGATCAACAACGCCTTGAATTTTCGACTCAATGTTTTAATTTACACTCTATTTATTATTATTGTACCATGATTTAATTGTACTTAAATTAATAACGATTTTTATCCAAAAAGTTCATCGGGAGGATATAACTTGTCCATCATACTTTATAAAATAAATAAATAAATCAGTACGAAAAAAAAAATACTCTCTCATTTTAAAACATGCAAATAATAATTTCACATCGTTAAGAATAATATGTGCCTAATTGATAAAATGTTGGAGAGAATAACTAAATGAAAAATGTAAAGGGACATAAGTATTATATTGTGCAAAGAACGAGGATAATAAGTGCAATTAAAATGTGATCTTGGTGTGAAAATATTGGAGGTAATTATATTCATACATCATGTTTTAATTATTGCATTACATTTTAATTGCAATTAAAATCTTAATTTTGCTCATTATAAAACTTATGTTCCCAACTTTTTATCTTCAAAATTTACATTAATTAACATATCTGTTCCCTAATAACGATTTCCCAGAAACATAAGCAACCGAAAAGATTGTTTCTGCAGCTGTCACCCCTCACCCCTCAACAACAGAAGAAGCTGAATCAACATGGAAGCATGCCCAGGCCATATGCATGTTTGGCCCCAAACTCATTTTTAAGAACTCGTAATTTTTATCAACTTTTCAATCAAATATTTCATCAATTTTTATCATAATACACTAAAAACGTTTTTTTTTTTTAAGCCAAACCAAACAGTGGCATGTAAATCAGCTTAGTTCAATCATATCTAAAAAGTCAGTGCGGTAGAAGAAGATATGCGGTCGTTCACACAAAAAGAAACCCAGAAACGTAAAAATTTCAACAAAATGTAAGAAAGCATTTTTATTTTTTTTTTTTGTTTTCAATACTGGAACCTAAGATAATAGAAAAAAATCAAAATCAAAAGAATTTGATTAAGCCTAGCCGGCACACTCATCAAACAACAAAAAAATGGAATAATCTCTTTCAAAAAGCAATAATCAGGATTGTTTGCCTTCTAGCTTCAAGCAAACGGAGTATCAAGAAATGAAGATGTGAATATCAAATTAAAAGGCACAAAATCAGGTACATGGCTGATAAGGGTTTTATCCGACATTTGCTGCAAATCATTTCTAACAAATGTAACTTTGAGCCCAACATCTGATTTTCTTGTCTAGAATTCAAGATACTAAAGCTTTCACCAGTTAGAGTTGTCAAAGTGGCAGGAATTTCCAGTCATTAAAGGGGTTCTTGCTTTTGACTCCTCAACCAATATGGTTGCCATGTACGTACTTAAAATTTAACTCTGAGAAAAGAAACAAAAAAACTGTACATGGCAAGACTATGTTCCTGGAAATCCCATTAATTTGTGTTTGGCGTCCACATGCACAAAAAGCGAATCCAGTTCTATTTCGAAACCCATAATGCCAAACGCTTTGGAAAAGGCTTTAAATTTCCAAACACAATGCCCATGGAAATCCTTGACCTCCTTGAACCATCAATCCCATCCTGAAATATTTCATAAGTTGTATATCTAATCTAATTTATTTCATAAGATGACAATCACTAACAAACAGTGATTGAGTTTGGAGTCTTAGAAGGGAACTTAAGGTTATAAAATAAACAGTCGAGAAAGATGAAGGAGCAGATATCACTTGAAGGATGCTAATTGTCATGCTGACCTAAGATAAGCAATATATCCTGAACTCTGATATGTAATTTGTCAGCAAAGAGAAAATTATCAACAGCGTTATCCCCTATCAAAAACAAATGGAAACTAAAATATAGAATCTAAATCAGACTCTAGCTTATCATCCTTACAAGAATGAAGTATTTAATGAACAGTCTGGCTTTTTTTGGGCTGTGGGAAAGGATTTCAGGATACAAAGCACAAAACACAACCCTTCTCTTCAGACATTTTATCAAAAATTCTATCTGGAAAAGTTGTTTTAACGAATTATTGAAACCACTTGTTTCCTCTACCTATTGAGCATTTGCAGAAGTGAATAGTCCATCAAATGTTAGTAGAAAGTACATCCAAAGACCAAAACTTTGTAGTATGAATTTTTCAGATTTCTATTACAGTGTAATTATTTTTTCCTAACACACACCAGGTAATATTTCTTTTTGACCCACTCAGATATAATCAACACAAAATGATCAGTTGGTCCATTCAGTTGTTGGCCCCAGAGGAACCCTATAAAATATTGTACCATTTTCGAATTCTTAATTTCCTTATCATGGTTATGTAACTGCTTGTATGTCCTTATTAACTAACAAAACATCTCCCAGAGTCGAAGGAGAAACAAAATATACAGAGTGAAATGATACAAGTAATTTAGACACTTCTAACAAATTACATAGTCGATTCAAATTCCAACAAACAAAGGAAATAGTTTAATCAAGATTAAATACAACAGGTTATGCCATAAGATAAATAAGAAATAAGTACTATGACATAAAAAAATAGCAAGCCAAAATTACATTAACACATACTAAACACAAACATGTTGGTGATCAAGATTGATATATAAAAAAGTTAAAACATAGATAGCATTTCTAGAGTTTCCATTATAAGAGGAACAGATTGATAGTGAACTAGGTAGCTAAAAACGCATGATTAAAGTAAAGGAAAATTATGAGCTCATAACATAGATTAAAGACAAACTACCTGCCATAGGACAACAACAAACAATACCCCTTCACGATTCACGGCTTTGACGACTTCAAAACATCTAAAACTTGCTTTATACGCGTGTGAATGAAGTCCAGCTTCTTCAGGTAGAGCGCAGTCTCCTCCACTCTCAGCTTTTTCCACTCTCTTTCCGCCTCAACCCTCTTCTCCTCTTCAATCAATTCCACCCCAGACCTCAAAATCCAATCCTCAAAATTCCCACCATGGAACCTCACACTCTTTCCAGCCACCATCTCTGCATCGCCATTCACATTCTCCACAAATGTAGCTTCCTTTGAATCCCCAGTTTCGACCATAGCTCTCTTACTTGGAGATTTCCATACAGCACTGCCCTTTTCCTTTGGACTCGCTATCACTTTCTCACCCTCATTATCATCACCATTCTTATTGCCCCATATCTTTTTGGACAATTCATAAGCTTTTTGCTCGTGGGACTTTGAAAAGGTCCTCTCTTCACCCGTCTTCTCTTTACTTTTATTATTGACGTACTTCTTCTTCAACCTCCGAATTTTAGCTTGCAATTGAGCCCTAGTCACATCAACATGCAAATTTTTCCTAATAAAATCATGAAATGCGTTCAGATCAACATGATCAGTCTTTTTCTTCTCAATGTAATCAAGCATGCCTTTAAGAACCACAATCTCATCATCCTCACTCCAAAGTCTCTGGAATAGCTGTTTCTTGGAATCATCGTTCGATTTTTTCTCAGAATTTTCGGCGTTGATCTCTGGTTTATTCTTTGGCCTTTTAGAATCCTTAACATCACTCCCCTTCTCCATAGCAGGGCGTTTTGCGGCGACGGACTTGGTCGGAGATGTGGGTCCGGAATCACTGGGCTTAAACTTGAGCTTTCTAGTAGCGGTTTCGTGTGGGTCCTCCATGGACTTAAAGGCAAGGGGCTTGACAGCTGGGTCCGGTTGGTCCGACTCCGATTCAGATCCGGTTTCAGATTCGGACTCTTCTGAAGAGGAAAGATGAGGTTTTAAGGTAGAGGATAAATTGGGTTTCAGAGGGGCGGGTGCAGTATAGGTCTTTTTGGCAATTTGAGGTTGGGGTTCCTCCTGTTCAGAGTCGGATTCGGAGGAACCGATTTCTTCAGATGAAGCGTCGTCTTCTTCAGTGCCGGATTCCGGAGCGATTTTTGGTTCACGATTTCTAGACATTTTGTGTTTTTCTGGAGAGCGAGAATTGTACAGAGTAGTTTTTGCCTTCAGAAGCTAGGGTTCTTTCTGTAAAATTTTGGTAAATTCTGTCTTCCATCCCCCAACCATCGTAAATTCAGCACTTCTACCTCCACGCTTTATTTCTTGACATTTTGATCGTTAACCTTTCATAAATTAGCGACTGTTGTCCTCGTTAACATAATTGGTCCCATTTACCCAATACTTTTATGGAAATTTGCAGAAATATAGGCCGATTAAAATAATTTCGATTGAATATAATTTTCAACTATAAAGTATAAAAATGCATAAAGTATTTCTTTTATTGTATGATACACCCTACAAACAATTAGGAGATATTCTCTGTATTTTAATTTTATGTTTTGAATTTTAAATTCATTTTGAATTTCGTGTTTTGAGTATTCATTTTGAAACTGTTCAAAATATGTTCTTTTTGGCATTTTGAAAAATTGTTTTAAAAACACCCAAAACGTATTTTGAAAATTTTAAGTTGATTAAAACTAAAAACATCCAATATGACAAATTTTTCGTTTTGAGTTTTATTAGTAAATTTTTATATTATTTTTAAAAACGCGTTTTCGAAAATAAGAAAGAGAGCGCGTTTTCACTGTTTTGAAAATAGAAAACGGTTTAAAAATGATAAAGAGAACAAGCCCCTTAGAAAACTTTTTTCTAGAAGAGTTTGTATTAAATAATGAACAATTGTTGTAAATGGTGAGTTATTAGTAAATGACAATTGTACTACTACAAGCCTATAAATTATTATCATATGTATCCCAAATTCATCCCTATAAATATAAGTTTTGATTTTCATTACAATACACACAAATCTATTGACTTTTACTCCATCTCTTTTTTTTTTCTCTTTTCATAACATGTTATCAGGATGAAAGCTTAAGGTCTGTTCTCTTTGCCCTTTTTAGCCCATTCTTCGTTTTTTATTTTTCAAAACAAATTATACATGCTCGAAAACTATATTCTCAATTAAATTGTAAAGATCATTATATGGATTGAAACAATCGTCTCAACGAATATTTGTTTAAGGAAATTTATAAAAATAATGATATCTACCCATATGTTTTCATAAAGAAAATAAATATTAGATTTGCAATTGTGGTAGTTTATGTTGAT